>JANPWX010019868.1:92695-136020 GCA_024734555.1 Trochalopteron elliotii
CCTTAAGACTTATATACAGAAGAAGAGGAGTTACTACCTTCATCAGAATTATGCTATACACCCTGCCTGATTCATCCCAATACTAAATATGTTAGCTGGGTTAAATGTAAATGTTTAAATTGTAGAAAAAAATTGGTATTATAATTCACAAAAGTAACACTCGTATGAAGTGTTGAGTGACAAATTTATTCCCCATTCTGGTAGAACTAAGAACAGCTAAAATAGCAACTTTGCTTTGTGTATAGGAATTGATAGTGCCTGTTGAGTGAGAAAATACCTGAAGAACCATGAGGAAATTACAGTTAAGAAGTGTCAAAGACGATTTGCCTAAAAATTAACAAAAAGGAAGTGACAAGGAAATAGAGGGCAAGACTGCGTTGGCCACTATACTTGCCACCAAAAAGATCAGATATTCCTGCTGTGAGTTGCAACCCCATAGGCGTGGAAGGTGGAGGTATAAGCCATACCAGACCTCTGTCATTCCTTTTTCTGTCACTCATTCTGTGTCTCTTCCCTTATGGGATATCGGCAAAGTCATGCCACAGATGCTATAAGAAAGTTGTATATGGAAAAACACCAAAGTTCCTTTTTTATTACACATACCCATATCAACAATCACTGTTATAACCCATCCAAATTAGATAATTGTATTCATAATGGGAAAAAATATTGGACTGTGGAAAACTTGGGGACCAGTGGTGACAGGTTGGGAAGTAAGTGTCCAAAAGGGGAAAGATGGATTTGTTTCACATATGCTGTTGGGAGTAAAGTCCAAGATTTGGTAAAAGAGCAACTGGTGAACCAAAAAACAAAGCTAGCACAGCAATAAAACCCTGTACAAATTTCACTCCAAGATTTGTATACAAAACTGGACCAGCAATTAAAAAAAGAAATAGATATCTCAAGACTGGGGAAAAAAGTATTTGTGGAATTGGGGGAAAGAATAAGCAAGGAACTTAACCAACTGTTGGGTCTGTGAAGGGGCTTTGATGTCAGAGGAATGGCCATGGAAAGACAGTAGCTTAGGCCCGGTTGAACTCCTTAAGTAGAACCAGACAAATATAAAAGGGGAAAACCGACTGGAAGGGTGGATTTTAAGCTCAACAGTGATAGGGGAAGAATGTCTCTAGCGCACTGAAAAAAACTTTCTTAATGAAGTGAGAAACACTCCCTGTAAAAGATATAAGGTAAGCAATAGAACTTTTACCTAGTGAATCCCAAAAAAACCAACTTAGTATTGGACTCAAAAAGAAATGAAAAAGGAAAATTGTAAATATGATAACGAAGTTGGACTTCTTCAATGAAATGATACAGAAAAAAAATCCTTATTTTGGGATCCCAAAAATATCCAAATTTTGGGACAATATAAATCAACAGGAAAATGCTTATTGGAAAGCACCAGATGGCTTATTTTGGATATGTGGAAAGAGGGCATACCCAAGACTCCCCTCTAGGTGGAAAGGGAGTTGCACTTTGGGAATCATACAGCCAAGATTCTTTTACCAAGACCAAAGGGAGATCAGTTAGGGATACCAGTTTATGAGGACTTGAAAAGAAATAAGAGGGATGTGATTGGAGGATTCCAAAAATGGGAGAATGATGAATGGCCCCCTGAACACATATTGGACACATATAGGCCAGCCACCTGAGCACAAGATGGGAGTTGGGGATATCGAACCCCAATTTATATGCTGAACCACATAATAAGACTCCAGGCTGTTGTAGAAATAATAACGAACAAAACTGGTCAGGTGTTAGAGTTAATATCAAGTCAACAATGCCAAACAAGAGCAGCAGTATATCAAAATAGGTCAGCTTTAGATTATTTACTAACTGAAAAAGGAAGTGTTTGTGGAAAATTTAATACATCAGATTGCTGTTTGAAAATAGATGACAACGGAGATGCTGTTCTGTATATAGTCAATGATATCAGAAAAATAGCTCATGTACCAGTCCAAAAGTGGGAATCAATGCTAAAAAGCAGCTGGTGGGATAATTTACTAAGAATAGAATGGTGGGAAAAACTAGGATTTTTTCTCTTGTGTGCTACTGCTGGCCTTGTTACCAAAGGGGGGTTGGAGACATAAAATAATGAAGTAGTAGTAGTCATGCTAAGGCTTGAAGATTTTTCTATTAGAAGTAGGCCCTAATCCTGGGAATGTGCCATGGGAATGTACTGAGGTTCCTGAGACTTAAAGCTTAGCTAAGAACAAACAGGTAGAAACTGTTAGCTGTTTCCATGAGATTAAGTTAAAGTATAACATAGCCATGGATATCTGGTGGGGGGAGTTTGACCACAGGAGCTAAACTATAGTCCTGGAGCAGACAACCATGTGAAATTTATGACTTCAAGGAGTGTAATTTGATTTTGATATATGTATCTATTGTAACTTGGGATGTGGGGTTTTGCACGTATGTTGATGAAGTAATCAGTTGTAAAAAGTTATAAAAGCTGATTGTAAAATGAGGGTCTCCGGGATTCTGACTTGGGACGCTAGTCCTCAGGTCCCCGGGCCCTAAAATAAAGCACCGGCATAAATCAACTTTGTTGATTTGTGTTTCACTTTGGATATCGGGCAACAGTTTTCTGGCGACCGCGGCAGGACTCCGGAGGTTGCTGGGGCGGTTCGCGAGCTGATCCACTCCACGCCGGCACCAGGTGATTTCTGGGGAGACATCAACCCATGCCCGACCCCGCGCCTGACGGACGACTGTGAGAGGTAAGCCCGAAAAGGTGCTTTATTCCTTGGTTTGGGTAAGCCTGCTGAATAAGACGAGGCAGTGATCCTCGCACGGTTGGGCAAAAGACGTCTAAAGGTTGGGGAGCCTAGGCACTGGCCGTCAGACGTGGCGAAAGCTGCGCAGGACCAGTACTTGCCACTCGCAGTGACGAGCAAGGCAAGAATAGTGGATTATAGTGGACTATTGGAAACTGAATTGTGGTGTAAGAGTGAGAGTGAGTGTGTGCATGATGATGCCATTTAAAACATTTAAAGCATTAACTAGTACTAATATAGAAATAAATGATGATTCGCCTTTAGGATGTTTATTACAGCATTGGAAACAAGGTACTTTTGGTCAGGAACTGAGTAAAAGGAAATTGATTGATTACTGTAATTATATTTGGCCCATGTATGAGACTGAAGGAATGCAGTGGCCCAGGAATGGTACTTTGAAATCTGATATCATTACCCCTTTGATGCATTATTTACAAGATAATGACAAGTGGGATGAGATACCGTATTTGGATTTGTTTTATTACTTGAAGGAAAAGCCTGAGTGGCAGAAGGAATGTGGTATAATGGTATTAAAATCTGTGGATGATGAATGTGTGGGATGTAAAGAATGGAAAAGGTGCAAAGAGTGCTTGGTAAAATTTGCAGAACCTGAAGAGGATGTCTCAATGCTGGTTCCCCCAGTAGCGGCGTTGACCCTCCCCAGTGCACCCCCGTTAGGGAAGGATGATGAATTAGGGAAAGAAAGGAAAGCAGGGACTGAGGAAACCGCACAGGAGGAAGCAATTGCGCCGCGGAGTCCATTATGGGAAAGGACCCGAAGGGGGCGGATGATGGAGAGGGGACGAGAAAGGGAGAAAGAGAGGGAGGTAAATAAACCCCGTTTAATGGCCCCCTTACGAGAGGCTGTGGCAGGTCCCGAGGGGGAGAAGGTTATGATAAAGGTCCCGTTTTCCCCTAGTGATTTGATGATTTGGAAACAATCAGCGGGGACGTATCGGGAAGATCCGGAGCTCGTGGCTCGAGTGATTAAGATGGTGATTAAAACTCAGAATCCTGATTGGAATGATATACAAGTTTTGTTAGACACCCTTCTCGACTCGACAGAAAAAGACATGGTTTTTAAATCTATGATTGAGCGGGCTCGAGACATGGTTCGGTTGCGATTGGCAGGGGGCAATGTGAATGATTTGGTACCAAGGGAAGACCCAGAGTGGAACCCAAATTCAGGGGAAGGGATGCGAAGACTTAGAACTTATCAGGAGCTGGTGGTGGAGGGAGTGCGAAATGGGATACCTAAAACCTTGAATTGGTCAAAATTGTATTCAGTTAAGCAGGAAAAAAATGAATCGCCCTCAGCGTTTTTGGAGAGATTAAAGGAGACTGCCCGACGATTTACAAATTTGGATGTGGAGGGGGAAGCGGGAAAATTGCAATTGGCATTGATATTTATGGGACAGTCTCAGGAGGATATCCGTAAGAAGTTGCAGAAATTGGAGGGGGAAGAAACTAGGGACCTAGAAAGGTTGTTGGAGGTGGCATGGAAAGTTTATAATAACAGAGAAAAGGAGACAATGAAAAGGCAGCAAGCAAGTATGCTGGCAATCTTACAGCAGGTAACAAGTGGAAATTCTAGAGGGGGAAACTCCAGGGGAAGAGGACAAGGTCGGGGCCGGGGAAGAGGGGGAGGAAATCCAGCATCGGTTGGGGGAGAGGATTTGGAAATGGTATAATGGGACAGGGAACAACTAGGTTGGCATGGAATCAATGTGCTATATGCAAAAATAGAGGCCACTGGAAAAATGAGTGTCCATTTTCCCAGGGTGGAGGGAATGAGCAGGGACAGGGACTAAATCCTTTCTGCAATAATCCACAAGAGGTCGCGCAAGCCTTTATGGTGGGGAGTTACCACAATCAAAATCAAAGCAGCTGACTAGACCAGGATTTGAAGGTGATAATTGAGGTGGGGGGGGAGCCCAGACGATTTAGGATAGATACTGGAGCTACACATTCTGCTTTAAATACACTAATGGGACCCTTAAGTGATACTACTATCCAGGTGGTGGGGGTTATGGGACAAATAGAGGAAAGGACATTTTTACGCCCATTAGATATAAAATTTGGGGGAAAAGAATTTGACCATCAATTCTTGTACATGCCAAAAAGTCCAGAATCATTGCTAGGAAGGGATTTATTGTCAAGAGTGAATGTGAGAATAATTTTTGAAAATGGAAGGGTTAAATTGGAAATCCCAGAAGAAAACCTATCCCAGTTGTTTGTGATAAAAGAAGTAGAAACAGCAGGTATACCTGAAGAAATAGAACAGGCAGTAGTACCATGGGTTTGGGAGTCTGGAGTTCCGGGTAAGTCAAAAGCTGCACAACCTGTAGTGGTGGAGTTGAAAGAAGGAGCCCGTCCAGTTAGATTAAAGCAGTACCCACTAAAGCTGGAAGCTAGGAAAGGGGTAGCTCCAATGATAACTCAGTTTTTGACATTAGGAATTCTGCAAGAATGTGAATCAGAATACAATACCCCAATTTTCCCGGTGAGGAAACCAAATGGAAAATATAGATTGGTTCAGGATTTAAGGGCAATTAATAATATCACAAAGGATATTCATCCGGTGGTGGCTAACCCTTATACATTGCTAACATCTGTGTCTGAAAAATTTCAGTGGTTCACTGTAATCGATTTAAAGGACACGTTTTTCTGCATCCCTCTGGCATTTGAAAGTAGAAAATTGTTCGCTTTTGAATGGGAAGACCCAGATACAGGATGGAAGAAACAGCTGACTTGGGGGCGTCTTCCGCAATAGTACAAGAACTCCCCCACGATATTTGGGAACCAGTTGGCTCGAGAATTGGAGGAATGGAAAATCAGCCAGGTATGGGAGTCTCCTTTCTCTTATGTATTATTGCAGTATGTTGATGACATTTTCCTGGCTACTGTAGAGCGAGAGGTGTGCTTGCGCCTAACCATCGGACTGCTGAATATGCTGGGACAAGCTGGATATTGTGTGTCTAAAGAAAAAGCCCAACTGGTAAGAGAAAAAGTCATATATTTGGGTTGCGAAATCTCCCAGGGGACCCGGAGGTTGGGTACTAACCGGATACAAACAATCTGTGCCATTCCTACGCCCCGAAATCATCAGGAACTGAGATCTTTTCTAGGGATGGTGGGGTGGTGTCGGCTGTGGATTCCAGACTTCGGCCTGAAAGCCAAACCCCTCTATGAAGCTGCAAAAGACCCTGAGCTAAAGTGGGGAAGAATCCAGGAAAGGGCATTCCAGGCACTGAAACAGGCATTGAGGGAAGCACCTGCCCTAGGTTTGCCAGACCTCACAAAGGATTTTCAACTGTATGTTAATGAAAGGCAGCGACTGGCAGTGGGAGTACTCACACAAAAGCTGGGATCGTGGAAACGCCCAGTGGGATACTTCTCAAAGCAGTTGGATGCCATGAGTGCTGGATGGCCTAGCTGCTTAAGAGCTGTGGCAGCTACTGTGATCCTGATACAGGAGGCCAGGAAATTGACTTTGGGAAAGAAAATTGAAGTGTTTATTCCCCACATGGTAATTGCAGTACTGGAACAAAAAGGGGGGCATTGGTTGTCGTCTAGCCGCATGTTACAGTACCAGGCACAGTTGAGGGAACAAGATGACATCGAATTAAAAACAACTAACTGTCTTAATCCAGCAGAATTTCTCCAAGCTCAACAGGATGAAGGAGAACTGGTACATGATTGTGTGGAAACCATCGAACAGGTATTCGCTAGTCGACAAGACTTGAGAGATGAGCCTTTGGAGGACCCCGACTGGGAACTGTTCACTGATGGCTCCAGCTTCGTTGAAAATGGAACCCGGTATGCTGGGTATGCTGTGGTAACCCTAAACCAAGTCATAGAGGCTAAGGCTCTAACCCCAGGAACATCAGCCCAAAAGGCAGAAATATGGGCTTTGGTAAGAGCTTTGGTTTTAAGTCAAGGAAAAAGAGCAAATATCTGGACAGACTCCAAATATGCTTTTGGAGTAATCCATGTGCACGGGGCTCTGTGGAAAGAAAGGGGACTTTTGAACTCGCAAGGGGCACAGGTCAAACACCATGAGCAAATTCTAGCCCTACTTGAAGCGGTCCACAAACCCCGGGAGGTGGCAGTAATGCATGTAAAAGGACATCAGAGGGGGATGGGAAAGGAACACCAAGGAAACCAGCTGGCACACAAAGCAGCCAAACAGGTAGCCCGAGAAGTATGGACTCAATTAGCATTATTGCCTGTACGGACTAACCCAGCTGCTTCTTACCTTGAACAAAAACCTAGCTATTCTCCAGAAGATGAAAAACTAGCCGAGTTGGTGCAAGCCCGCAAAAACATCAAAGGATGGTATGTAACATCAATGGGACAAGTAGTTCTACCCGTGAGAATCATGAGAGCAGTGCTGGAAATGGAACATAACAAATGCCATTGGGGAGCAGAAGCGCTGATTGAATTCCTGCGGAAAGAGGTAATCTCAAATCAGATGTTAACAATGGCTAAGAGAGTGAACGCCACCTGCCCGGTATGTATCAAAAATAACCCTGTGACTAGGAGGCAAGTGCAAATGGGAAAATTACAGGTGGGACCCCAACCAGGAGATTATTGGCAAATAGATTTTTCAGAATTACCGAAAGCCCAGGGATATAAGTACATATTGGTGTATGTGTGTACCTTTTCCGGGTGGCTGGAAGCCTTTCCCTGTCGAACAAATCAGGCAAAAGAGGTAGTAAAGACACTGTTACGGGAGATTATACCAAGATTTGGTGTACGGTTAGGAATGTCATCAGACAGGGGACCCCCACTTTGTGGCAGGAGTTGTACAGGAGGTAGCAAGAATGTTAGGGATAACTTGGAATCTTCATACCCCATGGAGACCACAGTCTAGTGGACAGGTGGAAAGGATGAACCAGACTCTGAAGGGGCAGATTAAGAAGATTTGTCAGGAAGCAAAAATCCAGTGGCCTCAGGCATTGCCCCTAGCCCTGTTGAGAATCAGGATAAAGCCGAGAGAGAAGGTAGGAGTAAGTCCGTATGAAATCCTGTACGGCAAACCTTATCATGCTACAGTGTATCAGGGTGACCCGCATTTGATAGGAGACCAAATCTTACTCACTTATATCCTGTCTCTCAATAAGACCCTCACAGCTATCAGAGGAGCCCTGCAGTGGAATCGGCCGTTGCCATTGGAAAATCCAGCTCATGATATCCTGCCAGGAGACCAAGTGTATATCAAAAACTGGAACACTGAACCTCTGAAGGAAACATGGGAAGGCCCTTACCAAGTACTCATGACTACTTTCACCGCTGTAAAGGTCGAGGGCATCGGAAACTGGATCCATTACACCAGAGTCAAGAAAGTCCCGTCTCAGTGGGAAGTTCGACCTCTATCTGCTACCCGGATGGTGTTCAAAGCCAAATCCTAATAATTGCCATCCTACTGGGACAGATCCTATATGTGGATGCTTTTGTGGTAGTTACTGTAGTTGATCCGTATGTAGTAGTGCCTGAAAATGCGAGCATGAATCTAACCTGTTTGTTTTCAGATAACCAGAGAGCTGGATTCGAGGAAGTAAATGTCAGATGGCAAGTGGGACCAGAAGTGGCGGATCAGGGAATGGTTACCTTGTTCTGGGACAAGCAACAACAAAGAGGGAACATGACCTTGCAGGTACCCACAACATGGAGAAACCATACAGGCCCATTCACATGTGTTGTTTGGATTAGGGATAGCTTAGATTATGGGAATCTTGAGGTAAAAGTGTTAGGGATAAATAATAAGGAAAATTTGGAAAATCCTGTCACAGTGGTACCGGTCCACACACAAGTTGACATGTGGAATGGACCCCCATTAAGAATAAACTGCACCTTTGAATTAGACCATTATTGTGGATGGACAGTACAAGTCAAATGGTAGAAAAAGGGCCCGGACCAGATGTGGGAAAGATTAACCGTTGGAATAAGCTGGTGGATAGTCGGACTGAGAGGGAAGGGGTGGCTCAACATTACTGATCCCAAAATTGGGGAGGCTGAAGGAGAATACCTATGTGTAGTCACTTGTGGAAGTGACGGGAACTATGGACTGAGGGAAGTAGTTGCCAATCCTCACTTGGATAAGAGCATTAAACCACAGCATGGGGTATATCTAGCAACAGAAGGCCGGGACCTAATTTTAAGCTGTATCACAGGGGGAAAGAAATTCACTGACTTTGGGTGGTGGTTTAAGGGAAATTTGAAATCTGGACCCAAATATCAGATCGAGAGAAGAATTGGAATGATAGTCTTAGTAATTAGGCAGGCCAAGAAGGATGATGATGAAGGAAATTATTGGTGTTGGGTCTCGGAGGATGATTGGTGGGAACATGGAATGACTCACGTCTATATGAGAGAAACTCGAGTCACCAGGCAAGTAACAGAAATTAGGAATCCCATAAAAACCCCAGAGCAAGAAAATCTGGTGCTAGGATTAATTCGAGATTTTGGGAAAATGCAAAATGTCACAACCATTACCGCTTGTTTGCCCATGCCTCATTCAGCAGGTGACCCAATAACATGGGGAATAATACCTGTCGGAGAAATGCCCAAAGCATTTAGCAATGTCTCCTGGAATTGTAAATTTGTATCCCACATAATACCAGGATGGATAGAAGGATGTTTGATTCCACAGGAGGTAACTAAGCAACAATGTCAACAGATGCCAGGCTACCTCGGTTGGGTAGAGGACCCTCGAAATAAGGGAAGTTGTTTAGTTTCAAAAGCTGGGAAGTACCCCTGTTCGAGAGTGCAAATACAAACAAAGAAAAAGATAAATGAAAAGGTATGCCAAAATGTTACCCACCACACCACTATGGAAGAGTGGCAGACAATCTGGGGACCAAGTTTATTGGAAACATACAGTTATATAGGCCCAGTAAATTGGTGTATTCAATGGATAGGGAAAAAGAACCAAAGTTATGAATTATCTAAAGATGTTCCTGCACATTGGAGACAATTAACGAAGGCTAAGGATGATTGGAACTGTACCAAAATCTTTACTTGTGATACCTCACCAGAACATATTGGTTTGCTACCTGTGAGAATTCTGTTACAGCTGGGATGTGAGTGCAGACGATATAATCATTCCATGAAAAGAGATAATAAAATGGGAGTTGACTGCAAAACAACCGCGGTAAGAAGCCCAGGGAACTTGGTTTGGGTTAAGGGACATGGACAATGGACTACCCATATGCCAATCGATGGTTCAGTGACACAAATTACACTAGGAATTCCCACTTTATGTCCATTCTGGAAACAGTCCGAACTTACTAAGGAGGAGACCCAGAGGCGAATAAGAAGGGAAGTGGACGAATTAGTAGACTCAGAGGATGAATGGCATGAACCATCAGGGGGAGTAAAATTTGGTTGGGCACTTGAGTCTTTATTTGCTCCGGTAGCTACTTATAGGAATAGAGAGATGCTTTACAAGTTATTGGGACAAACAGAACGATTGGCAGCAGTCACTAAGAAGGGGTTTAAGGACTTGAATATACAGTTACAAGCAACCACCAGAATGACAGTTCAAAATAGGATGGCCCTGGATATGATTTTGCTAAAGGAACATGGAGTTTGTGGATACCTGCAAGGGAGGGATGACCATTGTTGTGTGCATATCCCAAACGTAACCCAAGAGGTGGAAAAGGATATAAGCCAATTGGGACAAATTGAATCACAAGTGCAGGAGGTCCAAAAGGAGGCAGAACATAATTGGGTAGGAGCTCTATTTAGCTCATTAGGAATCCAGGTCTCAGGTTGGTTATCCTCTATAATACAGTATATTGTAATGATTGTAATAATAGTGATTCTCATTGTCATAGCATATAAGTGTCTCCTAGGAGTGATTGCAAGAGAGGGCATGCATGCACGTCGGGTGATGAAGGCTCTGACCAGGAATGAAGTGATTTCGCCCAGAGAGAGTCCCCCGCCGACCTATCTGGAAACCATCACTTGAAGATTGAGCATCCTTGCAGAATCCTTGAAGAATGCTCAAAAGGGGGGAGTTGTTACCAAAGGGGGGTTGGGAGACATAAAATAGTGAAGTAGTAGTAGTCATGCTAAGGCTTGAAGATTTCTCTATTAGAAGTAGGCCCTAATTCTGGGAATGTGCCATGGGAAAGTACTGAGGTTCCTGAGACTTAAGGCTTAGCTAAGAACAAACAGGTAGAAACTGTTAGCTGTTTCCATGAGATTAAGTTAAAGTATAACGTAGCCATGGATATCTGGTGGGGGGAGTTTGACCACAGGAGCTAAACTATAGTCCTGGAGCAGACAACCATGTGCAATTTATGACTTCAAGGAGTGTAATTTGATTTTGATATATGTATCTATTGTAACTTGGGATGTGGGGTTTTGCACTTATGTTAATGAAGTAATCAGTTGTAAAAAGTTATAAAAGCTGATTGTAAAATGAGGGTTTCCGGGATTCTGACTTGGGACGCTAGTCCTCAGGTCCCTGGGCCCTAAAATAAAGCACCGGCATAAATCAACTTTGTTGATTTGTGTTTCACTTTGGATATCGGGCAACAGCCTGTTATTCCTTCCTTGTTTAATCCCGTTTTATTCAGCTGATCACAAATGTAGTTCAAAGCATGCAAGTAGTAACAATACCTACAGACCCAAAATTGACTACATCCAGAATGGCACAAAAGATCATAGTGTTAAAAAACCAAAATAATGTGAAAGGCCCCTTTTGAAGAAGCAAAATTGATCTGTAAAAAAAATGAACAAATAATAGAGAGTAGAAAACAAAGAATATGGCTCAAGCCAAATGAATTATAAAAGAAAGAAGGGGGAATTGTTATAAATACATATTATAAAGCTGGCTTTTCACAAGGTGTGTGCTATATGATTAATAACGTTGTAGTAAAGATATAAGTTTTTATTTCTGCTATTAGTAAAGAAAATTAGGCATAGTGGTAGTAGTTGATATAGTATGCTTAAACTGTCTGTTTGGCCGGGATAACATCCAGTGAACATGAAAAGAAGACCCTGCTATTGATATACCAACTATCAGCATCTACCATCTGAAGAAAGTATGGACCAAGGCCCAACCTGGAGGTCATAATGAAGACACAGCCAAGAAACACGCATGCTCTGAAAAGGCGGACCCAAAGAGGAACCATGCAAAACAGTTCCTGGAATATGGAAACTAGTTTATGGAAAAGTATGAATATTCAACAGACTGATGCAATAGAAAGGGTATTTAAAGAATGTCTCTGATATAGCAGGGTGTGGACTTGGCTGAATACCAAGTCACCCGGCCAGCCATACTTTCCTTTTTTTCTATCTCCTAATTGTCTTATTTTCTATTAAACTTTTTCCTTAAAATTTACATAGAAAGCGAACCTCGTTTTTCGCATGATGATAATAAAAACCACAGTGTATGCGTGCAAATGTTTGCTCTCACAAGTGTTCCCCATATTTCTGCAAGGTTTTGCTTGCTGGGCTCATAAACCAGACATTAGGCTGGGCTTGCAACACAGCTATGAGCGCTGGAGGCTAGGTCAGCCCAGCCTTCCTATTATAGACACTTTTGGAGAGTGGTGCCAAGTGCCTGAGACACTCAGCCAACCAAATTTGCAAGATTAAACCTGTGTTTAATCATAAACACAGAGCAGGCACTGTCCAAAATGTTATTGCATTCCATAGCTATCTGTGCCCGAAATTGTTACTGTCTCTGGTTACACGGTGGCGTAACCAGAAACAGAACCGGGGGGCGGGAGGGGGAGTGTGCCCGGGCTTTTTAGTGTCGGGTGTCTCGGGTAGAGCTCTCTTGGCTCTTGGTCTTTCCCTTTTGTTCTTGCTGGGAGAGAGCTGAGGCAGCACAGGCAGAGGCTGCCATTTGGGTTTCTTTGGTTGGTGTGTGGTGGTGGTTTTTTTTGTTTTTTTTTGTTGTTTGTTTGTTTGTTTGTTTGTTTTTCTTCTCTCCTAAGGGGGCTGCTTCGGCTGGGGTTTGTCAGAGGCTGCATTTCACGGTCCTGGACTGCTCCAAGGCAATCTCCACTTGTGCCTGTCTACAGCCATGGCATCACAGCGAGAACGGAACAGCTCCACTCCATACAGTTGCCCCGCCCTGCCAGCAGCACCTGGTCGAAGTGGAAAGGCACAGAGTCCGAGTCACCCTAGCATGCTGCCTGCTGCTTCTGCCGAGAAGGTGAAGTCCCCCTATGAGTTCCAGCCGCAGGAGTGTTTCAGGTGCCTTTCTTGACAGAGCTGCCACCAAGAGATATGAGGGACCTTAGGCTGTTTTTAGACTCCAGGTTTTCTTTGTGTTTTGTTCTTGTTCCCTGTTGGTTGTTGTTTGGGGGAAGAGGGAGCTTTTGTAATCGCGGACGTTTGGTTTTCTGTGTTGTTGGTTTTTTCTCTCTTTGTTCTCTCTCCATGTGTAGCCGGGAGGGGGGGGAGGGCTGCTGACATCTTTCTCTCTGCATGTGCGGTCATCTGCCGAGGGCGCCATCTTAAGGGAAAGGTTTTGCCACCATTTTTGTTTCTCTTTATTCCTGGGGAGTCCGTGAGATTTCAGCAACTTTGTAATTAGTGATTATTACTGTTATTTTTCTTGCCTGTTGCTATTTAATTTTTTAGTAAACTGTTATTTTTTTCACTTCTATCTTCTGGCATTCTTCTTTCCCTATTGGTGGAAAGGGATTTGTTAAAACTAAAGGGGACGTAACTAATTTTGGAGTTTCTGGCCCTTAACTTGTCTTAAACCAAGACAGGCACCCAGGGTTATAGCCCAGCCACTAATACAGAAATTATAGGAACAACATCTTTGGGCTTTCATTGCAGAAATTCACAGTGCCTTTATGTTGCAGTGATGGCAGTAGTACAGGTCTTAAAAGATACAGCACATCACTGGAGAGTTTCATTCTCTCTTCTTTTACCATTTTACTTTTGCAATAAAGAGCTGAAAGCGTATTTTTAGGAGGAAAGGGCTAATTTGGTGAAGGGCATAAAATTAGCAAGCTCCTCCCCTTATGAAAATATCCTGGTTTTTAATAGTCATTAAAACACCAAAAGATCTAAGATTTTAGGATTTAACTCAAAGTACTTATTCTGGCTCTAGTAAATGCCCAAGTACTCAATAGATCTGGATCCTGCTGGCATTTGAAATTATGGCTAGACTGATCTGACTCATATGGCTTAAGCTGCTAAACATTGCCTGTTTCTGTTTTTTGTTGGACTTGGTAGCTTCCTCAGGTCCTGAATGCAAGCTTTTCCTGGCAGTGAGTGAGCTGCCATGACTTACCTATGTGATATTTAAGTGGTGTAAAGAAGGATTATTATAAATGCCTGACTTAAACCAACTATAGTTTGACCCATCACATTATATTTCAGTGTAATTTTTGCATGTGCGGTTTAGTTATTTATATGTTGCCATCTGTTTTCTTTGCTAAGTTGCAGATATTGAACAAGAGTTAATTTTTAGCCCAAGGTTAACATAAACAGGAAACAAGGATGTTCTTAGTACCTGTCTAGAAGCAGTTTACTGACATGCCCTGTTTCTGTCAATAACTTTATATGCTTTTGAAAAAAAGAACTTAAAGTTTTGACATGGAAAACACCAAAATTCAGCCTTTTTACAAAAACAAACTGTTATGCTGCTTTAAAATAATCAGTTTAAATCAACTGCACTAAACTGGGGTGCAGGAGAGGAAAAGTGGGTCTAGCATGTGCTAAAATGGTTGATAGCATATATAAAATATACTTGTCCTGAGAGGGAAGGAAGTAAAATGTAACACTCTTTTCAGCTCTAACATCCAAGTTTTTCCTCCTAGGCAGTGGCATGATGTTCCAGAGAGCAAATGGCACTTGAGTAACCTGGCTCCAGTCTATGGTCTGCACTGCCTTTCTGTACATCACATCAAGCTTCATGGGGTGGAGTAGCACCTTGGACCTTTCTTTCATAAGCAGAGATGTTACTGAACTTGTCAGAGGCTGTGCAGATTAGCAACAAGTTGTGCTGTCAATCAGGGTTTGGGGATCTCATGCATCCTCCCAATCTCCCCCATCTCCAGCAAACTCTCTCCAAGTCAGCCTCAGAGACATACTGGAGTGGGTCAGTGACTCCAAAGCTCTCATTTTCTACTCATCACAGCAATAATCATTTCATCAGAGATGCATCATTAATGACATCTGGGACCACAGGAATCCTGGGGAGGTAGGGAGAGAGGGAAATCTCTCCAGAGTCATTCCTGAAAATGATGTACTCCTGCCTACAGTACTCCTTCCCTTTCCTGGGAAAGACATGTCATGGCTGTCTCTCTCACATGCTGTAGACCCTCCCCCTGGCAAAACAGCTCTAATCAGTGCTGCTCAGCAAATCACATTTGCTTACGTTAACTTTATGAGTTACACAATTGACAAGCTCATGTAGATGGTGTTTGCAGAATATTGGACAAGATGCCAGCCAGACACTTGGCACCAAGACCCAATCTGGGACATGAGGAGCTTTCTAGGCTCATTCTTAACATTCATTATTTTTGTATTTAATAAGAAAACTGATGTGACACATCAGCGATGTTGGTCAGTGAGATAGTATGGAAACTATTACTGCATAAAAATTAATAGCTTGGCAGTTAGCACACTCCCTAGAAACAACTTAGAAATAAGATTACTCATCTGAATTTCTACCATAGTTCCTGGATCTCATAACAGCAGCTGAAAGTGGCTGAAACACTTTGCACTGCTTGTTGCTGGATCTGGGTTCTTTGTGGTGAATGGTGAGTATTTTTAAGGCAGAGTTGTTCCAAGTCTTAAAATCCAGCAGGCAGAGCTCAGAAACTGAGTATTTTCTTGGGTACAAACCTTCTAAACATCAGTTTCTGAATCATGGCTTCAAGCAGCATCTGTGGGGTGACTGGTTTTAGAAAGTCATTTAAGTATAGCAGGTCCTGGAAGTTTTTCTTTACAAATACTGTTTTTCATAGTCACTGTCAGTCACTTAAGCACCAGTACAATGGAAGGAGTGTCTTTAAAATTTGCTTAATAAGAAAAGTCTCACTAACAGTGACTCTTGTCTCTTAGGTTCCGACTTGCACCCAAGTCCTAGTTTCAGACAATACAAATGAAACCCCCTCAAGTTCATCTTTCATTCTCCTATATGGCTTTCTTCACTGCCTAAAGCTCTTTGGCTATATCTCCATCAGTAAATAAAAATGAGCCAGCATCCATTGTCTGACCCTGGAAGCAAGCATATGTCATGGTTTGTCTTACTAGGGCTAAATTTCCTACCTGAAACAGGGCAGCCTTATCTGTGTCTTGCTGACTGAAAACCATTTTTGGTTCATGATGCCCACTGAGTCATGCTCAGATGTTATTTGGAGAGAGCTTACCCCCCCCCCCCACCCCCAGCTGAAGCATGCCAGGGAGCAGGTTAACAGCAGCTTAGGAAAATAGTCTCCTGTCCCCATTCAATCCACCAGCTCAAATATTGCCTTTGGGTCTGCAGCTCAATTCATCAGTTCAACACTGTGATAGATGGGATTATAAATTCGTGCAATTAAACGTAGAAGTTATAGTAAATGTAGTAGATGATAGAATGTATATTTTTGTAACCCTGTAAATGTAAGACTAATCCTGGTTCCCGGAATGGGGCATGCGTTTTCCAAATACCGGGACATGCTTTGTGGACTGTAAATGTACAAGTTAACACCTTGATTTACACCAGAAAGGAGGGTGGTTTGCCAGGATGTAGCTCCTTGAGCTAATCAGATCTTGGGCACCTGGACCATCAACCCATCGATACCAATTTCGAGGGTGGACCCTGAATTTGAAGACATCATCATCCCAAAAGAGGATTCCTGGAAAATCCTTTCAGATGTGGCCCAGTACGGGGAAATCTGTTCAGGATTCATCATCAAGTGAAAAGACTGGGTTTGAATTTGAAAACACAATATCTCTGCTGCCGGGAGGCACAAAATACAGTATAAGAACCCGGACTCAACCACCAGCAAATGGTGGAACAGTGCGAGATAGCAGCCCTGCTGTCGGTCGTCTGTTTCACCCAACATTCGAATGTTGTGTTCCGTGGCTGTCCCAGATAGATTTTAAAATGGAAAAATAAAACTTATTCTTTTATCGGATTGGCTAGTTAATCATTTATAACAAACACCATTAAGACCAGTGGATATTGCAAAGATTTGCACTCATGTCTACAACAAGAAAATTTTCCCCCAAGTCTTATTGTAGGATGCGATGAATCACCCTCTCAAAGTTTCTTCCTCCCTCTAGTGACTATAGGAGCTCAGATGACAAATTTCTGTTGGTTGACTAGCTTTTGGGTGGCTAAAGTTAAGTGAAAATCCCATGCCAAAATATAAAGAGCTTCCTCCATTTTTAAATCTGAATGATATTAAAACTCTATTTTGCAGGGAATGAAGAAGTCTTGTATAGAACATACGTAGTTCATTTCTTTCCTGTAAAGTTGCCATATGGCAGGGGAGTGAAGAACTATTGACAGTGAGATCTTATTTCAGAGCATTTGGACCAAATTTTCCTCTCAGTTACAGTAGTGAAAATATGGAGTGAACAACCCTGCCTTGATAGGAAAATCAGGTCACTCAGTGGATATACAAAGTCAGTTATTAGAGTGAAACGAAAGCAAACTTGAGAAACATGGTATAGTAAAGAAGACATGGTAGGATGCCAGAAGACAGGAAGCCATTGGGCTCAGCATGCCTACTCTTCCTTTGAAAAAATCTCCTAAACTATAGTAACCACGAGTGGTCAAGATCTTGTTTTATGTCTGAACCTGAAAAACTGAATTAAAGCTGTGCTAAAACATCTGTTCTGGGTTCCAAATATTTATATAGCCCTTTGTTAGAGTACCAAAGATGGCATCACATCAATAGAAAGGAAGCATTGCAGAAGAAAGCAATACAAGGATGGTAGAGGGTAAAGTCCAAGATTAACACAAGACCTGCAATGTATTACACACCAATAACTTTCATTTATTTATTGATGAACATTCAGCTGATCAAAACTTTGGGCTACATTTGACACAAAACTAGAAACTGCTTCAAGGAGACAGATTGTGGTGCATTCTTATTTCTATACTATTTAGAAATACATTATGGACAACTTAGCAGCAAAAGCTGCAATGATAGCACTGTTTGTCTACTAGGTTACAAAGACATAAAGGAAAATGTAGCTGAGAAGACTTCTGGAAATATAATTGGAGGCATATTTGCTCAATAAAAGTTGAGTATGGTTTATTTGAAACTTAGTCTTGCAACCAACTAGCAAAAGAACTACTTTCTATTCATCCTTTTCAGCCCCTGTAAGATAATCAGAAATGTATAGGGTTTTTGGATCTACATGGCACAACAATGCGATTCATGTAAACTAAAAGAGATAAACAGGAAAAACTAAAAAAAAAAAAAATTAAAACCCAAATAGATTTACCATTATCAATTCTGCACACAAAAGAGTTAAACTACAACTTAAATTATGTATATTTTTTCTTGAAGGCTTATAAGGACAGTTCTTTTAAATGAGTTCAAAGGCAAACTATAGCCAACTCAGTGTCCACAGTTTTTTTGGAACCAGCATGAAACATTTGGCCAGAAGAAATGGTGCCAACTGTTCAGTCCAAAGCCTATACTTTAATTTGCAAAAGCAAAAAGCTGCGATCTATACCTCCAAAAGGAAGAATAAAAAGAAAAGAAAAAAGAATCTGACAGTACATTCTGTGTAGGTTTATTATTTTACCAGCAGTTTGTGGGTTGGATGATGAGGTACATTCCTGAAGATTAGATATCATCAGGTGTTGGGGAAGATGAATCAGGGAAACCTTATAAATATGATTGCTTAGCAAAAGATTCTGAAAATATGAAACCTATAATCGAAATAGAAATGAAAGCTTGCTTTGAGTTGTAGGATACTGAGCCTTAGTTACTATATAACCTGAAAACAATAGTCTAGCCAGCTGAAGGAGAATCCCTCTTGATTGAACAATACCCTTCTGCTGACTAAGGAATCCAAAGGTCAATGTAGCAAAAGAGAATAGTTTAAAGAGTAGTTTTTAGAGTTTAAAATATAACACAGTATGGTAATGTAGTAGTTCTTATAGGCTATATGTAGATTCTATAGGGTTTTGTGTCATGTACTGGTTGGTTAGTGTAAATTAGAATATTCAACACAAAAGAAGATATAATGTATTGTAACAAAGACCTCGCTCTCTGACTCTCCTCCTCTCTTGCTCTCGCTCTGACTCTCCTCCTCTCTTGCTCTCTCTCTAGCTCTCTTGCCCCTGCGCTCCAACCCCTGCCACCTCTCTTTGGCTCTCTTGCTCTCTCCTCTCTTACCTCTTACCCTCTTGTTCTCTCTCCCTCACTCTTTGGGACTTCCCTTCAGCCCAGGCTGGTGGCTGAAGGCAAGGCGCTTTTTACCCACGACCCTTGCAATAAAACCACATGTTCTAGAATGTCTCAAGTTGGCAGAGTTCCCTCTCCCTGCCATCCACGGATGCTCCTACAATCAGGTTTGGTTTTTTTTAACAAAACAGTAGGAAAAATCAAAATTCACCTAAAGCAGAGGCAGTCCATGTAGAAGTTCAGAACTGTTTTGGCTCTCCCTCATCTCTTTGTTTTTTAAAAATGAAAATTCATCAACCAATAGTGTTAATCATCTTTGGCTCACAGGCAGCATTTTTGCTTCCAGTTAAGGACAATTAGAGGCACAGTATCAACTGACCATTTATTTAGTTGTGTAAGCTCTGTGGATACACATTGATTTTTGTGACCTAAAAAATTTTCACGAAAAATGGGACTGTTATGTGTAGACATCTGGTTTCTTCTCCTTTTCAACTCAACAGTTTGCTAGTTCAGAGGAAACTAGGTATCATTTTGGAGAATAAATGCACACTGAAAGCAAGTAGTATAGCTCCACTGACAAAATCAACTGACAAATAAAATCAAGTGGAGTAGATGGTGAGCTAATAATCTATTTGTTCAAACCTGGTAGTATCCTTTGGAGTATGGCTAAGGGAATGAGGTCTTGGTCTATATAAATATTAAGTGATGAAATTTAAGAAAAAGAAGATTGGTCTATACTTATTGGGATAATATTGCAATCACATGATTGGCCACTGCGACTTGTTCAGGCCTTCTAAACTATCAAAACCACCTTAATGGATGTCTTTAGTAGGTGAAGTTTAGTTCCTTAACAGTTTGGCAACCCAGATGGGATCCTAGGCCACAGCCTTTGGAGCTTCCCTAGTCCAAATATCCAACTGCTAGCACTGGGTGAATTCACCTAGGATCTTTGGACCAGGAAGGAACCAAAGGGTTGTTGTTAAAATTCCCTGAGCAGATTCTGTATAAAGGTGGATTTGAGTGTCTCCGCTGGTGTGGCATTTTGTGCAGATTTGGTGAAATTATTAATAATGAATTGAGAACAGGTGTGCAGCCTAATCAGCACAAAGCACACGGAGATGTGGTGCCTCCATAAGGCATGAGGTGGGAGGGCTCAAGTTTCTCCTAGGATGCAGATGGGTTTTGGAGACCTACATGGGGAGAGGCTTATGTCTCTCTGACTGCAGGGGATGTGAAGTACCTCATACCACACAAGGAGTAGTAGAGTCCCTTGGCACACCACACACAGAAGGGAGGTTGAAGTCCTTTTTTTTTTAGCACATAAAAAGGAGTGCCAAGTTCCTCTTAGTGTTTGAAATGATGGAAAATAAACCCTGCATAGATGTGTTTGCCATGAGGCTTCCTTTTCTGACTGTATATTAAAGTTTTGTGCTTTTTAGTGGATGCTTTTGCTTTCACTGCTTGCTGTACTGCTGATCACCTCACTGTATTGTGCCTGGGAAGGCTTTGATAACAGCCATGGCAATGTGCCTGGGCTGGCAGATGACCAGGTCATTGCTGCTGTTTCTGTGCTGCTGTACTGGAAAGGCTGGAACTCCAATGTGAACTTGAGCTGAAGGGACTGACATGTGAATGAGTCCACAATGGAGCAGAGATGTACCCGCAACCTGTGGAGGACCCCATGCTGGAGCAGGTGGATGCCTGAAGGAGGATGTGACCCCATGACAAGCCCGTGCTGGAGCATGTTTGCTTGCAGGACTTGTGACCCCATAGGGGAACCATACTGGAGCAGTTTGTGGAGAACTACAGCCTGTGGGAAGGACCCATATTGTAGAAATTAAAGGAGGACTGTTTCTTGTGGGTGGGACCCCATGCTGGAGCAGAGATTCTCCTGCAGCCTGTGGTGCAGCCCATGGTGAGGCAGCTGCCCCCCTGCAGCCCATGGAGGACTAAGATGTGGAGTATACTAATGGTGGACTCTAGAAGGAACCCCTTGTTGCAGCCAGGCTGGGAACAAGGGGAGGGATTCATTGCAATGTTAAGCACTATAACCTGGCTCAAAAGGACCAGGAGTGGAGATTGTAATGGATTGTGTTGGTTTTGCATGGCCTAGTTTTTGGTAGCGGGGGATTTGAGTTGTATGTTACAGGAATTACTATAACAGGAACCACCCAAACCAATGGAGAAGCCTTACAAGAAGCAGTTGCAATGCAGCAGTGACCTGACCTGACCTGACCTGACCTGACCTTACCTGACCTGACCTGACCTGACCTGGCTTTGGTGCCCAGTAACTCCATGGAACACACCACCACTCCTATCCCTGTAGAGGCCCAGAGAAGCTAACTTTAGTTGCATTCTTCCCCTCCCAGGCTGCACTATGATGCAAGAAATACTCCTTAGGCCTTGGCCTTGACAAGCTACAGCTGGACTAAGCCCCTCTCCAGCTTATCAGAAACACTGTTCCCAGGAACTAGTGCTGTCTAATGAGCACCTGGTTTTTAATGAACAGCCTTGGAAACTTATTTTTCTTGCCTGAATAACAACCCAAGTGGAATAATATTTCTGCTGCTGAACCTTCAAAGAAAGTTACCAGCTTGAATTGCAGCCAGGATAAAAAATTACGATGACTAAAGCCCACTCTCTAACAACCCTATAAACAGCGGTCCAAAGTGAGATCTTTTTGAGCTCTCAGTTCCCAGAAGATAAGGGGCTAATGTGTATGTCTCAAACACCAATTACCAGAGGGCTGTGGAGCCAACCAAGGATTGTTGGCAATAACCAAGGACTATTATTATTAACATGCCATGAGAAAGAACAAGATTTGGCTGGAGAAGGGGGCCCAGGTGGAGATAGGGCAGCATTTTTACATGAGAAAGAACCATAGCACAGTACAGTGCAAATGCAGGGATGATTGGCAGGAAGTGTACATGGACTATAAGGTGGGATTGGAACCACCAAAGACCCCCAAACCTCTCTAACCCATTTCCAGAAAGGCCTGAAAGAATGGAGAGAAACCTGTCTTTGGGTGAAGAAACCTGTCCATAAAAAGGTACCCCCTCTAGGCCTAGGCAGTGTCCCCTGAACATCTCATCAACCAGACTGACGCAGCTGGATTGATGCTTATCGCCTGAATCGATGCTGAAACACGAATTGGCATCCCCTCAGCTGGGTTGGCACTGAGACCAGTATTGGCATCCCATCAGTTGGATCGACACTGTAACATGGGCTGGTAATCCCTTTTTTCTTTCTCCCTTTCTCTTCCTTTTCCTCTCTTTTTTCCTTTCTTTAATTCATCTCTCTCCTTTTAAATTAACATCTTTAATTTCTCTTTTCCTTTTCACACTACCCATTTATCCAAAACCCACTGCTGTGTGCCTATATAGTAGGTCAGGGATTAACATACCAATTTCCATGTGAAGTGTGTAATTTACTAATAAAACTCTCTGATTGTTTGGGGACCCTTTGATTTTTGTCGTTCCTTTCAACCAATAAGAATTCTTTTATCTTAAGTACTTCCTTCCTTTTAAGGGTGGGTTGTCACTATCCTGAGTGACCACCATAACAGATAGAACCCAAAGTCGTGGACTAGATGAATTCGACAGACATTTTGATGGGTTAAAGTTAGGTTAAGGGAACTAACTAAATCTATGACTGAGGCAACCAAGAACAGAAAGATAAAGCCTATTGCATGGGGCTCAGAGAGGGAACAAGATTTTAAAGCAATAAAAGGAGCTTTAATGTCTGCTCCTGATCTTGGGCTCCCAGATCCTTCAATCTGTATGTACATAAATGTAAAGGAATAGCCAGTGGAGTGGTAATGCAGAATTTAGGACCCCATCAGAGGCTGGTTGCATATTATTTACTACGTATTAATTACTCAGTTCAATTAGATCCAGTTGCAGCAGGAGCACCAGCCTGTAATAAGTCAGTGGAAGCAATGGCAACAATATTAAAAAAGAGCTGCTCCCTTATCCTGGAACATCCTCTAGCAGTCCACATCCCACATGAGGCAGGGATACTGGTGAGACTATGCAAAAGACTGATAAAATACTGCATGTTTTAATACTTACAAATTCTTATTGAAACATATATGTTGACTAAATCCATGGGGTTTTATGTAAATGTACTACAAAATAGATTCAAAATTTTCTATTAAATAACCCAAAGTAAAATGGTTCATTCAGCCCAAAGGCTAAAAAAATTAAAAGGTAAAAGCCTAGAAGAATTATCTGCTTTGTTTTAAAAACACATCTAAAATGAAGAGAGGTTAGGAAATATAATCTGCTATAGCTGACATAATTCCTGGGCATTGATTCAAATTCCAAATTTCATTTTGGTGAAGCTTTAGTAAAAGTGGTGCCTTCTGCAGATTCAGGCCCATCTGACTGAAGTTATCTACTGATGACAATAAAAAGCAAGTTAATCAAACATAGGTTTTGTAAACAGTTCTTAAAATTTAAGATAAACAAAATAGATGTTAAATTTCCTTAGGACAGCATTCTATTGCATGTTGCTTACTATTAGCGTGGTTTTTGCCCTTCCAAACAAGTATCAGCATAGAATTTAGCGTTCTTTTGAATGCACATTTTTGTTTAGTGTTCTGGTTTAGGGCAAATTTGGGAGGAAACTTCTGAATGGGGTTCTTTTGGAGAGCAAACCCAAACAGCCCCTCCCCCCAGCCGGTCTGGAAAAAGAACTTCTTCAGAGAAAAGTGGAAAAAACTATTTATTGCACAAACAAAATGCCCACAAGTATAAAGAATGAATAATAATAATAATAATACGAAGCAATAAAACCTCTCACTGCTCCGAAGAGAGATGGCAAAACTGAGAGTTTGTGTCAGGAGTTAGCTTAGTTCTTTTAGTCTCTTATCAGTTCCAGTTCTTTCTGTGCTGGAAAATGCTGAGTCCAGGACCGGTGGGCTGCGGGTGCAAGATCCCGGTGCTTTTTTGGGTTTTTTTAGTTTAGAGCAGATTTAAACAGTTTTAAGAAAAAAGGAAAAAAATAATCCAGGAAAACTTTTTTGCTTCAGCTAGCTAGACTAACAAAAGGAAAAAAAAAAAACCCTCTCTCCCCAGCTGCTGTCTGTGCATCTGATGAACACACACAGTCTCAAGGACGAGAGAAAAAAAATCCTGAGGAGTGAACACTGTTTTTCAAAACAAACTGCGCACTTCTTTCTCTGCTCACTCTCAGAACTAGTCTTAAAGGTACAGAACACAGAACAGACGATTGGGGATACAGGCATCATAGTCACTTTAGGACATTCCACCCCTTATTACCATATCGTCAACCTACCAAAACTAATTGAATTTTAACTCTATAAACACATACATTATACATGCATATATTTATATAAAAACAATATACAGCTATATACAGACAATGGCAGTGACATTCAACAAAAGATGATATCTTGCAGAATTCCTCAGGGAAGGTGGACATGATGTCTACCTAGGCCTTGAACTACCCGAGCTGAGGCCTTCACAAAGGCCTGAGTGAGGTCTTGAAGCCTGTGATGCAGCTAGAAATTCTTAGCCAAGTGTGGCGCAGTTAGAAATTAGTAGTTAAGGTGTCAGGGAAAGATAATAAGGTTGTGAAGGTCACTGAATAGAATTGTTAGTGAGCACGTGATAGCCACCTTAAGAGTAAGTAAAATAAAGTGTGTTTTCATACTTCTCTCTGCTGTATGCTAATGAAAAGCCACTGTAATTGTAAACTATATAGAAATGTATATAAGCAGCCATTTTAGCCGAATAAAGGCAGAACGTAGTTGTTAACCACATTGGCTTGATCTGCGTTCTCTCTATATACTCCAACTTCCTTTTTATCTCAGGCCAACCCTGGCAGTAGTGATATTTACACATGGTTCTCATCCAATAATCAGATCTCCCTGAGGTACACATTGTGTTGTTCCATCTTTCTGCATTACCCACCATGTACAACCTGGTCCCTGAGCAAAGACAATCCCACGGATGGGTTTGTCCGTACTTGAGGTGGATTTGATCCAAACTGTCTTCTCTAACAAACCTCTTGCATGTACTATAGGGACTTTATCTCCATCTACTGTATGCAGGAGCTCAGACTGGGCAGGGCCTGCTCTGTTAGTGGAACCTCAGGTGTTAACTAACCAGGTGGCCTTTGCCAGATGGTGCTCTTAATTCTTGAAAGATCTCTCACTCAATGCTTTCAAGGTGGTTTTTAACAGTCTATTGAATTTTTTTACTTTCCCAGCAGCTGGTGCATGGTAGGGGATATGGTACACCTACTCAATGCTATGTTCTTTAGCCTAGGTGTTGATAAGGCTATTCTTGAAATGAGTTCTGTTCTCTGACTTAATTCTCTCAGGGGTACTATGCCTCCAGAGAACTTGCTTTTCAAGGCCTAGAATGGTGTTACGGGCCGTAGCATGAGGCACAGGATAGGTCTCCAGCCACCCCGTGGTGGCTTTCACTATTGTGAGCACATAGCGCTTACCTTGAAGTGTCTGGGGTAGTGTGATATAATTAATTTGCCAGGCTTCTTCATACTTATATTTGGACCAATGCCTACTATACTATCGGGGCTTCACCTGCTTGGCCTGCTTGATTGCAGCACATGTCTTACAGTCATGGATAACCTGAGAAATACTGTCCATAGCTAGATTTACTCCTCGGTTTCGTGCCCACTTATAGGTGGCATTTTTGCCCTGATGACCTGAGGCATCATGAGCTTATCAAGCTAGGAACAACTTTCTCTTTATTTTTGACACTTCTATCTTTGCAGCCTGATCTACCTGCTTATTGTTTTGGTGCTCCTCATTAGCTTTACTCTTGGGGACATGAGCATTTACATGACAGATTTTTACAGGTAGCTTCTTTCTCTGAGTGACAATGTTTTTTTACTTTTTGGCAGCTCAAATTGGTTTTCTTCTATGCTGCCAATTAGCCTTTTTCTACTTCTTCAACTATCCCCATAAAGCATTGGCTACTATCCATGAATCAGTGTAGAGGTAGAGCTTTGGCTACTTTTTTTTTTCAGCAATGTCTAGGGCCAATTGAACAGCTTTGAGTTCAACAAGTTGGCTCAATCCACTTTCTTTTTCAGTGGCTTCTGCGACTTGTCGTGTGGGGCTCTATACGGCTGCTTTTCACTTCCTGTTCATCTCTTCAATGCGACAGGAACCGTCAGTGAAAACAGCATAGTGTGTTTTTTCTGCTGGTAGTTGGTTGTACGGTGGAGCTTCTTCAGCACATGTCACTTGTTCTTGCTTCTCTTTATTTGTGAGACTAAAGTTTTCACCTTTGGGCTAGTTTGTAATTATCTCTAAAATCTCAGGGCGATTCAGTTTTCTAATACGGGCGCGCTGTGTGATGACAGCAATTCACTTACTCCATGTAGCATTGGTGGCGTGGTGGGTAGAGGGAACCTCTGCTTTAAACATCCACCCCAGCACCGGTAGTTGGGGTGCCAGGAGTTGTGTTTCAGTACTTGTCGTTGGATTCTCTGTGTGAGGGCTGCTTACCAGCTAAGCAGTAGACCCCAGATCAACTAAAACAGTTCGTGGGTTCCTCAATCCTGCTGGCTGAGCATGGTTAAAGCTGGAAATCAAGAGTGGGCTAAGCCATGGGTTTGGAAGATGTTTATTCAGTGCAGCTCCAAGTGCAAAAAGCAAGGTCTGGCCTGTCCTTCTCCTTTTTGTACCCAAGGGCGCAGCCTGGGCCAGGAGGAAACTTTGGGCCAATGGGGAAAGGGGGGTGGGTGGTCCAGGACAGGGGCACTTAACACAACAATTGGAAAAGGCAGGTGTTTGAACACCTAGCCAAATGGGAGATGATCTCCTCTCAAGTCAATTGGGGTGATTGACAAGGGGCTCCCCTCTGGGAGATACCATGTGGGTTTGGGAATAGGTGAAGGGGCTTTAAAAGGAACATACCAACACAAAATAAATAAAATACATATACAACTTTGAAAACCTCAATCATGCACCGCAACATCTCCCCCTTTTCTTTTTCTTAAAGCTAAATGTTTTGTATTTGAGGAGATGTCACAAACTGCATACTTGAAAGAACAAGTGATAAATACAATTTAAAACAAGAAGAATAACAAATTCAACAGTCCATTTTTGGTTAAAAGTCAGATCACTTAGGGAGTCTTAGTTCAGTCAGTTCTTTCAGCCAGTTTTCCAAATCTGTTCCAGTCTCTGCTGACAACGTTTGGGATGTCTTGACAAGTGTTCTCAGTTTTTAGAGAGAGGTTTTCACTGGCAGGTGTTCAGGAGCTGGCAAGCTGGAACAGCAGCTGGATTTAGACAGTTGTGGGACTTTTTTTGGGCAGGTGATCTGGGACTGCAAAGAAAAACTCAGAACAGCAAAATATTACAAGGTTAATCAGGGAAGAGTAAAAACAAAGAGTACTCTTCCCAGGAGTTTTGTGGCTTCTTTCTTCTGTGCCAGCTAGCAACAGAGACTTGTGACTTCTGCTCAGAGACTTTCAGAACATAGGGCCTCGCCCACTTAGCTGGAATCCATCCCAGTCCGGTGGGTGTAGAGACACAGGAATATCCTCTCCCCCACGCCACCAGCTCATGAGGACCTTCTGTTCGTCCAGTCTCGGGGTCTTTGATGAGGATAGGTGGTCTTTCCTTGAGAGTCAGCTGCTGGCTTTTGCCAAAATGTCGAACAATCGGAGGGTTCGGTGTATCAAAGGAACAATTTAAGAAGTTTATGGTAAACAATGCTTTGGCCAGCCAGATTGAGGGAGGTTCGATTTTCAAAACCTGCTGCTGCTGACTGAGAACCCTTTTAAGATCTCTGTGGGTCCTCTCCACAACTGCTTGGCCTGTCGGGGAGTGGGGGATGCCTGTTTTATGTTCCACTCCCCATTGCTGCAGGAAATTGCGAAACTCCTTGGATTTGTATGCGGGCCCATTATCTGTTTTTAGAATTTTTGGAATGCCCATAAATGAAAAAGCCTGGATTAAGTGTGTTATGGCATTCCAGGATTTTTCACCTGTGTGGGCGGAGGCAAAAACTGCACCTGAAAAGGTGTCTACCGAGACATGCACATACTTTTACTTCCCAAACTGTAGGATGTGCGTGATGTCTGTCTGCCACACTTCGCAGCTGTGGAGACCCCTGGGGTTCACACCTGCATTCAGAGTGGGAACTACATGTTGCTGACAAGAGGGACAAGTGGCCACGATGGCTTTGGCCTGTTCACGGGTGAGATTAAATCTGTGAACTAGACCTGGGGCATTTTGATGGAAGAGCTGATGGCTGATTTTTGCCTGTTCGAATACATTTGGCAGTGGGGCCATTTCCACAGTGGCAGCAAGAGCATCAGCTCTTCTGTTTCCCTCTGCGATGAACCCTGGCAAATCTGTGTGTGACCTGACGTGCATTACATAAAATGGGTGTTTTCTAAGAGATATTAATTTAATAAGTTTTGAAAGTAATTGAAAAAGAGTTATGTTGAACACTTCCTGCAATATGGCTCGTTCCACTCTGGAAACGATTCCTGCCACATATGCAGAATCAGTAATTAGATTGAATGGCTCAGAAAACTTTTCAAATGACCTGACGACAGCGGCCAGTTCAGCGATCTGAGGCGAGCTGTTCACTTCGGCTGCATCTGTTTTCCACTGCTGAGTTTGAGGGTCCTTCTAAGTCATAACTGACTTGTGGGACCTTCCTGACACGTTGGTGAAAATGGTCAAAGCATCTAAAGGCTTTTGACTCTGAACACTTTCAAGTTTTAATTTGAATTGGGCTTCCGAATTGAAAATTTTGTGGGCAGGCCGATGAATTGAAATTTGTCCTGAGTATGAGTCTAGAGCAAATTGCAGTGCTTCATTTTCTTGAAGCAGGTGTTCCAGCATTGCCTTTGTGATTTGGCCCGATTGTAGTTGAATTGGAATGTGAATGCACTCAAAATCACATCCTGCTAGTTCTCTTATTTGGGTTCTAGCCTTTTGAATCAGCTCAGCCACTAATTCTTGTGGTTTTGTCATTCTTTTGGACCTCTGATGACTTAGGAAGACCCACTGTATTATCAAGAGAGGATCTTTCCTATCCTGGTCCTTCTTTGAGGTTTTATTTTCTCTCTTGTCCCATTGAAAGGGCAGGTCAGGATCACATCTGTTGGCCTGCCTGGATGACATGGTTATCTGAACCTTTTCCAGGGCCTTCTGTGCCTCTGGGGTCAGCACCCTAGGAGAACTCAACTCCTCTCCCCCTTTCAACAAATCGAAAAGGGGGGCTAGGTCTTTAGTTGTCAGACCTAACCAGGGCCTTACCCAATTCAAAGCTCCACACAGCTGATGGGCATCTGCAAGAGTTTCAATTTTGGTATTAATTGTCAATTTTTGTGGTTTAATTGTCCGCTTACCTATCTCCAAGCCCAGATACTTCCAAGGTGGCATCCGTTGAATTTTTGATTCTTGCAATTTGAACCCTGCAGCAATCAGTGCATGGACTGTCAGGTCAAGCGCATGAGTCAGCAGGTCTTTGTTGGGGGCACACACAAGCACGTCATCCATATAGTGATGGATGATGACTTTTTCTGCTGCTGCACCAACTGGAGACAACAAAGAAGAAACATACCACTGACAAATACAAGGGCTGCATTTCATTCCTTGCAGAAGAAATTTCCAATGGTATCTTTTTCTGGGGGCTTCTCTATTTAGACTGGGTATCGAAAACACAAAGCGTGGAGCATCGTCAGGGTGTAGGGGAATTTGAAAAAAACAATCTTTAATGTCAATTACAGCCAATTCCCATTCTCTAGGTAACATTGATGGGGAGGGCATGCCAGGCTGAAGAGAACCCATTTCTTCAATTACATTATTAATTTGGCGGAGGTCCTGAAGAAGCCTCCATCTGGCCTTATCTGATTTTTGGATGACAAACACCAGGGAATTCCACGGGGAGGTGGTTTCCTCGATGTGTCCCTTTTCCAATTGTTCTTCTACCAAATCATTCAGCGTCTTCAATTTTTGTTTTGAGAGCGGCCACTGTTCCACCCAAATTGGCTCATCTGTTTTCCAATTCAGTTTTTGGGGGGGGCACTTTTCAGTGACGACTACTGGAAAATTTTTTGGGGGGTCAGGAATGTTTAGGGTGACTCCCCATTGAGCCATTAGGTCTCTTCCCATCAAGGGTTCATGGTAATCTAAAACAAAAGGGCGGAGACTTGCCAATTGCCCTTTTGATCCTTCAATTTGGACCACATTTTTTGACTGTTTGGCTAATTGGAGACTCCCTATACCTTGAACATGTCCACCCACGCTTTTCAAAGGCCAGTGTGATGGCCAATATTTCTTTGGCACGATAGTAATATCAGCCCCTGTGTCATACTCCATAATAATAGATATCATTTCCCCACCCATAGTCAATTTGCATTCCTCTTTGGGTTTATCTTCCCCTATCACCACCACAGTATTTACTGTTTTGCTGTTTTCACCTGGAGAGGGATCAGGGTGATCAGGATGATCAGGGATTAGTTGGGCAATTATTTGCCCCTTCAGAAGGAACATGGGTGGGTTTGTGCAATGCAGCCAGACAACAAGACGCTCGGGGTTAGATGACAGTTTTGCTGGAGCAATCTCGATGTCATGTGGAGTGTACTTACAGTCCCCAATGATTACAAACTGTGTCAATCTCTGACCAAGTTCCTCTGTCTGCACTGACAGTAGCAAATTGCCAGTGGGTGTCTTTCAGCAAGAGTAGCTTTGTCAGTCTCAGTCTGAACGGCTCTTGTCTAGAAGTGGTTGTCAGAATTGGCTTTAGCAGTTCACGTGGAACACCCAATTCTGGTTCTGTGCTTTCAGGAGAAACTGATGTTAAATCCTGCTTACATTAAGAAGAAATAAGGTTATTTACATTATCATTTGCATTTTCATTTTTCTCTTTTCTATTTCGTGCCTCCCACTTTCTGTCTTCGCGCTGGGAGGTACCACGCTTGGTGTTTAGTTTTTTTGAGGGACTTTAGAGGGTCTATTTCCATTTCCACCCTCTCCTTCCCCCTTTTCTTTGAATTTTTCAAATTGTTTTTTCTGTGGACAATTTTTGTACCAATGTCCCATCTTTTCACCCAAAATGCATGGTCTGTTTGAATTGGGTTTGAAGGGGGGCTTGTTTTGGGCTGAGGATTGGGCAAGGGATGAGGTATGTGACATCTCTGACTCTGCAACTGCAGCAATTTTAACATTGTTTCTTTTCGCCAAATGGTTAGTTGACAAATTCATCCAAGGTAGTTTTTCTTCACATACCTTGAGCATTTCTTGAATTGTTGGTTTTGGATTCATAGGTAATGTTAGAATTGCTGCACAGCATTTGTCATTACAATGAGACAAAGCCAAATGCTGTATCATTTTTACTTTTAAGTCTGGCTGTGGTGCTTCTATTTCCACAGCCTTGGATATTTTATTAATAAATTTTACAAATGGCTCATCAATGCCTTGGTAGATGCTGTTTGCAGGTGGCAAAGGACCATGGGGTTGGATGCGAAAAAGGCTTGAATTCCTGCATCTCTGATTTTATCTAAAACTGCAGCAGGAATATCAGAGGCTTGTACCTCAGCTGCTTCCCAATTATCTTGACTACATAAATGGTTAATTGTGATAGCATTTTGATTGGCATCCACTGCTGTGGCAGGATTTTTTAACAAATCAGGAAGTATTTCTTCCAAATTACTTTTCCACCAGGCAAACCACAGTTCATATTCTGCATCATCACTAAGGCATTGAATTAACTATTTCAAATCAGCTGGGACAGTTGTGGACCTGGATAGATGTGCTTTGAAACAGCCCTTAAAATAAGGACTCTGTTTCCCATTCTCTCGAATTGCCTTGCATAAATCTTTTATTACATCTTGAGTTATTGGTTTCCATTTGGCTGTAACATGACCTGCTCTGTTTTGAAGGTATGTTACAGGTGCAACAGTATGAATGATGTTAGTGTTTAAATCACTGTTTTCAGAGTCAGAGCTGCCAGTTACGCAATCAAGGGAAGGGGCGGGGGGGGGGGGGGGGGCGTGGGAACGAGGGAGGGGAGTGGGGCGACTGTGAGAATCAGAGACAGGGAGGGCCCGAGCCTCTGGGGGAGTGGTCTGGCTTCTCAGTGACGTCAGCCAATAGACAGACCGCGGGGCATGGCGAGGGGGAAGGGTTTGGGGAGAAGGAGGAGGGGAAATTTCGCAGGAACTGAACGAGGATGGAGTTCGAGACCGCGTGGAATGTTGGGAAGGGGAAGGGGGAGGAAAGGCTGTTTTCACATGGCTGCCGCCATTTCTAGAAACACGTGGTGCAGCCACCGGGCAGCGCAGCATGGTGGAAGCTTGAACTGAGCTTCTACCACACGGTGTGGGGGATGGGAGGCGGTGGCAGGGGCCGCCATTCTGCGGGGACCAGGAGCAAGCTCTCCGGCCACGCGGCAGCCCAAGATCCCACCGCTGTGAGCTGCCGCCGCTTTCAGCCCCCTCCTCGCCTCTCGGGGAAGGGGAGGGGGCAGGGTGATGATTTTGGGAAACACTCGCTGCTTGCCACGTATGTGACCAGGCGGGAGCCACTGCTGTTCTGTGAGAGGCGCCTCATGGCTGTGCCGCTTGGAGCTGTTCCCCCTGCACTGGCCACTGTTTCTGCTGCCCCCATGCACTGAGCCAAGGGGCGAGCGCTCCCCTCGCCTGTGCCACTCGGCGTCGCTGCGCGGGGACAGCTCGCCCTGGGGCCGCTAGCCCCGCGCACTCCGCTCATGCTCGGAGCAGAGAAGGGACCGTTTCCCCCACCCAAGCTGCTCGCCGCCAGTTTCGGGCTGCGGCTGGCGGACGTTCCGCTGCTCGATGAAATGGATTCTTCCCTGTCCCGGCGCTCACGGCTGGACGGTAGCTCCCAAAGATGACGGCCGCCATCCCTGAGGCCACAGTGCGGGCTCTGTCGGCCCCCCCTTTGGCGGCTCCGCCCACTCGCACCCTGCGGGCCAGGCTGAGACACTTCCCGGTGTCGGACGGGTGACAGAGGAGAGCTGGAGGGACTCCGGGGGAGTGAACAGCTTCCCCCTTGTTCGCAACGTTCAGAAATAAAACAAACTTGGGTTTTTAACACAGGGGATGGGGGATGGGGATTTTTTCGTTTAGCCTGGCCGGGGACAAAACGAAGAGCTCGGGAGGGACGGTCGGACCCGCCCAAAAGGGGAGGGGAAGGCATATCCCTGGAGGCAGGGCTGCAAGAATTTGGAATTGCCGCTCGGTCTATCTAGGCATGCCGTTTTTTTTCCGAGATATTGAAACGGGATCGATTTCTTTTCTCCCGAGATATGCCTGCTTTAGGAGCAGAGGGAATGGGACCCTGGGGATTTGAGCTCTGAGAATTCTTTTGAGATTGCTCTTTTGTCTGTTTTTTATTGTGAGCTAAAATGGCTCTGATCTGTTGTGGCCAATTAGCATATTTAGCAATTTTAAAATCTCCTTCACGGGCTAAATTTGCAAAACTTTCACAAATTGAATCCCAAAAGTGTGTATTTTTACACGAGTCCACATTTGTATCAGGAAAATTGGTGAAAAGCACTTCCAAGAAATTTCTCAGATCTCTTTCTGAAAATTTAACTTTTGCTGCAACGAATTCAGAAGAAATTGCAAGAAAAACACTCTTTTGATTAGCAGACACGTTTGACCCCATATTTAGATGTTAACATCTGCTAAACTTGAACACCCACCGCGAAAAGTAGGAAAAGAAAGCACAGCGAACACACACCTTTGCCTCGCCACGTGGGATGGGGGAAGGGTGACCGCGCTTGCCGCAGCCACTAGGGGTCCCTGTAGAACAAAGAGAAAGGCTCGCGAAACGGGTGAACAGCCCTGGCCATGCATTCGCAGAGAGAGAAAAGAGGAAAAAAGAGAAAAGTTTTTTGCAGATGGTTTTTTTAACGAAAAGAACTGCAGATTTGCTAGTTCTTCTTGGTTGCGCAACCAAATTTCCCCAAAATTCTTTCCTTCTTAGAGGAAAGAAACCATGGGCTTTTTAGCCCTGTTCCAGTAGGAACAACTAATTGTTAATACTCACCGTCTGACGTGAAGAGGGAATTTCGCAGTGGTGTCCCTCCAATGCCTTTGAAAGAACTCTCCTGGGGCTGGAAAGCTACTCTTTTCCACTGAGGACGGTTTTTCAGCAATGCAGAACCCACCAAGAGCAATTTTTCTCCAATTCCCACTGTGGGGTTTTCGGGATTTCTCTGTTGTCATGTATCGCCTCCACAGCAACACACGATGGTGGCCCTGCCTCCACCCTTTGCCGGACACCCCACTGAGCTCACGTGTCCTCCTTGGGCATGCTGCTCTCATGGGGTCCTTTGCCAGGCCAAGGCTGAAGGTCTGTCTCACGTTCTGGGCACCAGTAGTAGTTGGTTTCTCGCGTGCCAGGAGTTGTGTTTCAGTACTTGTCGTTGGATTCTCTGTGTGAGGGCTGCTTACCGGCTAAAGCAGTAGACCCCAGATCAACTAAAACAGTTCGTGGGTTCCTCAATCCTGCTGGCTGAGCATGGTTAAAGCTGGAAATCAAGAGTGGGCTAAGCCGTGGGTTTGGAAGATGTTTATTCAGTGCAGCTCCAAGTGCAAAAAGCAAGGTCTGGCCTGTCCTTCTCCTTTTTGTACCCAAGGGCGCAGCCTGGGCCAGGAGGAAACTTTGGGCCAATGGGGAAAGGGGGGTGGGTGGTCCAGGACAGGGGCACTTAACACAACAATTGGAAAAGGCAGGTGTTTGAACACCTAGCCAAATGGGAGATGATCTCCTCTCAAGTCAATTAGGGTGATTGACAAGGGGCTCCCCTCTGGGAGATACCATGTGGGTTTGGGAATAGGTGAAGGGGCTTTAAAAGGAACATACCAACACAAAATAAATAAAATACATATACAACTTTGAAAACCTCAATCATGCACGGCAACAAGTACTTATTACTTCTGAAGCAGCTTGGACTTTTTCATAGGCTGCTAAAATTTTCTTCTCAGTTGGAGTGTAGCTGGCTTCAGCCCCTTTGTAGCTTCGACTCCAGAATCCCAGTGGTCGGGCTCGAGTCTCCCCAGGCACCTTCTGCCAAAGACTCCAGGACAGACCATGGCTCCCGGCTGCAGAGTAGAGCTCGTTCTTCACATCTGGTCCTGTCCTGACTGGGCCAAGGGCCACTGCATGAGCGATCTCCTGCTTGATCTGGGCAAAGGCTTGTTGCTGTCCAGGGCCCCAGTGGAAATCATTCTTCTTGCGGGTAACCAGGTAGAGGGGGCTCACAATCTGACTGTACTCAGGAATATGCATTCTCCAAAAGCCTATGGCACCTAGGAAAGCTTGTGTTTCCTTCTTGCTGGTTGGTGGAGACATGGCAGTGATCTTGTTGATGACATCAGAAGGAATCTGATGCCATCCATCTTGCCACTTTACTCCCAAGAACTCGAACTCTCAAGCCGGTCCCTTAACTTTACTCTTCTTGATAGTGAAACCGGCGTCCAGGAGGATCTCAATGATTTCTTTTTCTTTCTCAAACACTTCTGCTGCTGTGTTCCCCCACACAATGATGTCATCAATATACTGCAGATGTTCTGGAGCCTCACCCTTTTCCAGTGCAGCCTGGATCAGTCCATGGCAGATGGTGGGACTGTGCTTCCACCCCTGGGGCAATCGGTTCCAGGTGTACTGCACTCCCCTCCATGTGAAGGCAAACTGAGGCCTGCACTCTGCTGCCAGACGAATGGAGAAAAATGCACTGGCAATGTCAATAGTGGCATACCACCTTGCTGCCTTGGACTCCAGCTCGTACTGGAGCTCCAACATGTCTGGCACAGCAGCGCTCAGCGGTGGAGTCACTTCATTCCATGCATGATAGTCCACAGTCAGTCTCCATTCTCCTTCAGATTTATGCACAGACCAAATAGGGCTGTTGAAGGGTGAGTGGGTTTTGCTGACCACCCCTTGGCTCTCCAGCTCACGAATCATCTTATGAATGGGGATCACGGCATCTCGAGTTGTTCTGTACTGTCGGCGATGCACTGTTGAAGTGGCAATTGGCACTTGTTGCTCTTCCCCCTTCAGAAGTCCTACAGCAGATGGGTTCTCTGATAGTCCAGGCAAGGTGTTCAATTGCTTAACACCCTCTATCACTACAGCCGCTATCCCAAACGCCCACCTGAATCCCTTAGGGTCTTTGAAATACCCACTCCGAAGGTAGTCTATGCCCAGAATGCATGGGGCCTCTGGGCCAGTCACAATAGGGTGTTTCTTCCACTCATTTCCAGTCAGGCTCACATCTGCTTCCACCGAAGTAAAATCCTGTGATCCCCCTGTCACACCAGTGATAGAGACAGATTCTGCCCCTACGTGTTGATGGAATTAATGTGCACTGTGCCCCAGTATCGACCAAGGCCTTATATTCTTGTGGTTCAGAAGTGCCAGGCCAACGAATCCACACAGTCCAAACAATACAGTTTTTCCTAGCCTCTGCCTGGCTAGAGGCTGGGCCCCTCTAAGCCTGGTTTTCCTTCTTTCCTTGGGCATATGTCTTAGAGGTTCCTTCAAGGGGGTCGGACATGTCATCATCATTATACCTGGCAGTTTGCCTACGGGCAACTGTAGCTGCTTCCTTTTTGGTGGAACCTCCTCTCTGGGTCTTGCCTTCCTTCAGTTCATGCACCCATTGTGCCAAAGCAGCAGTAGATTTTCCATTCCATCTCTTCATGTTTTCTCTGCAATCACGCAGGAAGAGCCACAGCTCAGCTCGTGGAGTGTACCCTCTCTCCCTATCTGGGGAACGTCTGCACTGGGTGCCAGAACCTCTGATCTGTACTGCTGAAATTTGGAGGAGGTCCTCTCTAATCTCCTCCCTGAGTTTCTCATGATTCTCCTCTATCTTATCTTCTAGCTTCTGTAGACGTGTTTCCACAGCTGCGATTCTGGCATGTGTTGGGCCATGCACAGCATCTGCATATGCTCGGAGCTTCTTCGCCATATCAAGCACAGTCTCTGCCATGTCCTCCCGCTTCATTATTGCTAAAGAAGAAGAGTATTCTTGTGGTCCAAGCCATATAAGTTTTTGCCACATCACAGATGTACATAGTACCAAGTCTGGGTTCCTAGTGTCCATGCCACCTGAGAAGACAATCTCTGCTACTGCCATTTCCCTCAAGCGTTGAATCCCTTGTTCTATGGTCTTCCACCAGGTTTGCTGCATATAGAGATCATCTACACACAGATATCTTTCTGCCACACTTCCTAGGACCCATACCCAGAGACTGCAAGGATTAGCCTCTCTCATCATCTGGTCGATGACTGGATCATGTGACAGAGATCCCAAATGCCTCACTTCAGTGCCATCCAGAATTGTAGCCTTGCCTGCAGTATCCCAAAGACGGACTAACCAACTAATTATAGATTCATCAGGTTGTCGCCTGTAATCCTTTCTTAGGCCCCCAAGGTCCTTCAGGGAAAAGGAATCAATATTGACTTCTGATCCTGTGCCAGATGCTTTGCCTTCTGATTTTGGTGAAGGTCCTTCTAGTGGGTCATCATCTTCCACTGGTCGATCAGTTTTCTGTCCGTGCTTCTTTGCCCCAGCAACTGCCAGGGGCTTAGGCTCACTGTCTGGTTTAGCTGCCGACTTCATAACTGTGGTGTTGGCTGCAGCCTGAGTGACTGGGGCAGCTGTTGATTTGTATCCCTGCCTCCCTGTCTCTGTCGGCTGCCCTACATTATCTAGCAGGGTGTGATAAGCATATGCCAGAGCCCAGCTTACTGCAATGATCTTTTCCCCCTTAGAGGCATCATGGTACTTCTCTTTCAGGTATTTCTCCACCTTGGCTGGATTCTGAGTTTGTTCACCTGGAAAGTCCCAGACTATAGGGTCAGAAAACTCCTTCAGGAGTTGGCCCATATCCTCCCATTCTCCACACCACTCAGGATTTCCTACGCCTGGGTCTACTCCTGGGTCAGGGGTTTCATTAGCTCCTCGAGAAATCGCAGCCCTCATTCTAGAGAAGCTGCAGACTGTATAGAGGAAGCTTATCAGATTAAATACCAGAAAGATGGTCTCTTTAACACTTAGGGGAAACTGAACATTCTCCAATAGCGATGTAACAGATTTAGAGGAGAAGAAGGAAACGAAAGTCTGCAACGCTTCATCCCCTGCTCCTCCTCCAACAAACAGGGCGAATAACCATAACCATGAACCATACATACCAGGAATAGATTCCAGCACCTTTATAAACTTCCTACAAATTATTATCATCAAGCCAAGGCCAATAGCTACTCTAATCCGTGTCCCTACGCTGTAAAAACTACGTATTGGGGACAATACGGGAGCTATTTCTGGAAATGAAAATAAACCTAAGGACCACAAAGGTATTAAGACCTCAAAGAAGCCTAAGGACCCGAAACACATTAAGGCCCCCACCCCAAGAGACATGAATTCAAACAACATAACTACTGAGTGCCTTATATCAATACAGAATTCTTGCAACCAACAATACAATCAGTACAGGGTTTTTTCCACTCTCTTGTGCCCCAGGTTGTGGGAGCCAAAAAGTTGTGATGGTTTAGGGCAAATCTGGGAGGAAACTTCCTAAGGGGCACTCCCTCCCTTTCCCCCAACCGGTTCAAAAAAGAAACCTCCTCAGAGAGAAGTGGAAAGAATCCTGTTTATTAAACAGGCAAAGCACTCCCTGACACAATAAATTGAACAATACCCGATGATAAGAACTTCGTGCCGCTCTGGAGAGATGACAGATTTAGGAAAGAAGTCCGTCCTGTAGGTGATTGCTCTGTGTCAGTTCCTCTGGTGCTGGGGAGCGTTGCTGCACAGATCTTGGTGGATTCCAGATGCAAGCCCCCATGGCGCTCCCCCGGGTCCTCAGTCCAGAGAGATTTTTAACAGTTCCAAGGGAAGGTGAAAAAAGGAAAAAAAACAGGAGAGAAAAAAAAGAAAAAAAAAGAAAAAAAAACAGGAGGATAAGGAAAAAAAGAAAGCAAAGCTTCTCCCCCTGCTAGCTAGAAACTAACTACTGAAAAAAAAAACTCTCCGTGTGTGTTGAATTCGACTCTCAAGGCCAGCCCGTGGAGGACAGTTTCTAAAAAACAAACTGCGTGCCTCTCCCCTCCCCCAGCTCCCAGAACCAAGAGACGATTGGAATACAAACATGTCACCCCAGGACACCTTGGATGCCAGGTCTCGTGCTCTTGGCAGAGGTGTGTCTTTCAGCGTGCTAAGCCTGGTGTTAGGCGGTGCGCTGACCTTCAGATAAAAAATTTAATAAACACCTTTCAAGACCGAGCTGCAAGTTCCGCTCTTCTTTCAAACTCTGGCATGGGACTTTGAAAAGAAAAAAAACCTAATTAGGGGAATCATGGACTCAAAATACAAGACCATGGGAAGAACTCCATGGCACAGCAAAAGAGACTTCTCTCCCTAAGTGAACTGACAAAAGCTTTCTAGAAGTGACAAACTGACTAAAAACCCCATGTTTTTTCTCCCTGCGCTGTCGGTGGGAAAGAAAGAAGGGCTGGGGAAAGGTGTTCTAAAGGTTTGGTTTAGTTCTCATTATCCTCTTTTAATTCTGTTAATAAATTTTTCTTTATACCTTTTAAAGTTTTGAACCTGTTTTGTCCTTAAAGTATTTCTTCCCAATCCCTACCTCAACTCATGAATCCCATTAAAGTCTTTTCTTTCCCCCTCCTCTGCTTAACTATAGCAGAGGAGAATGAGTGAATGATTTTTGTGAGTGTACTGGCATTTGACCAACATCAACCCCCGACAGAGTGTTTTCTTTTGGCCCTTATCTCAACTCATGAAGCATTCATTAAATTTTTCTCTCCTCTGCCTGGCTGTGGCAGGGGAGAGTGAGTGAGTCAGTGAGTGACTTTCCTGGTTGCCTGGTATTTGGCCAGTGTCAAACCATGACACATTTTCACGTGTTAGGGGTTTCTTTGATCTCAGCAAGTGTCTCCTGATAAGCAGTAGAGGAGAATTTGGGTCAGTGCATGCTCTACCCACTCTTTAACATAAGAGTGGTTTCTATTAGCATTTCAGCAGTGTATTTGGTCTGGCCGAGGTAGAGTTCACAGCCTTCATAGTGCTGTGCTTTAAATTAGTAGCTGGAGGTGTGGGAGTGCATTTTTCAATTTTAAGTTTAATTCATAAGTTAATGTTCTTTTGTAAAATGGTTTGTTCTATGTACCCTTTCTGTTACCCACTTTTGGTTTAGCCCTGTCTTCTCCCCAGTGACAGTTCTGTGATTGGTTCTGTGTTCTCCCTAAGTTTTTCCCCCCCAAGGACAGTTATCTGCCCATCACCTGGCAAGTAACCTTCTGTTCCTGTCCATCACTTTGGGGGTCTCTCCCTGCTTCTGGAAAATTCTAAAAGAGGCGTCGAGTGATTGGACAGAATCCTGATTGTCACCTTCTAATGTTCAATGTATGGTTGTTTTATATATTTGTTTATGATATGAGCCACCTCCCCATTAAACCTTATTGGTCCCTGGTTGAACTCTCTCCTGTGTTACACCCCCCTTTTAAAAGGTCCTCCCAGGTTTCATCGAGGTTTCTCTGGAGAGGCTGACGTTCCGAGTGAGGACTCCACGCTGGAGTTCCAATAAACTTGTGACCAAACCTCTCGAGAGTCCCTCCTTTCATCCTTCTGCCTTCGCCATGCTGATGCTGCTGAGCAACAAGGACCCACCGGTGTTGATATCGGTGCCAAGGCTAGCCAGGCTTGAGAAACAGGCACTGTATCACTGGAGAGGCATTGATAACAGACCAGTGTTTTGGCTACTGCTGAGCAGCACTATCCCTCTAACTTTCCATCCCCCATCATGGGGCTGGGAGTGGGCAAGATCCTGGGAGGGGACACAACTAGGCCAGCTGACCCAAATTAGCCAAAGGGATAATCCATACCATTCCATTCCGTACCATATGTCATCAGCTCAAGTATAAAAGCTAAGGGAGAGAGAAGGAAGGGGGGGCATTTGTGAGTTTTCAGTGTTTGCCTTCCGGAGGAACTGTTACACATGCTGAAGCCCTGCTTCCCAGGAAGTGTCCGAACACCACTGCTGATGAGAAGTGGAGACTGACTTTTCCCTTTGCTTATGCATGCACAAACTGTCACTTGTTTCTTTCTTGTACTGTAATAAACTGCCTTATCTCAACCCACTGGTTGTTTTTTTCATCTTTTTCTCTCCCCTGTTCCGCTAGGAGTGATAGAGTGGCTTAGTGAGCACCTGGCACCCGGCACCCAATCAAGGTCAATCCGCTACAACCAGTTTGTCTTTTTATGCAAGAATTTGCTCACCTGACTTAGCTAAATTTTAATAGGTATGCTTCTAGTGTGGGAGGAAATGTTAAGCACTGTTTATTGCTACTTAGAATTACATACCCAAATGCCATAACTCATCCAGAGTTCCCAGGCATCTAGCTACATTACTATCTGCCACAGCACACTGTATCATAAATAAGATCTTCCTTACCACCTACTTTAGGCATCATATCATGATGCAGTGTAGGAGCCAAAGAATGCTGGGTTTGAAAAATGCATTCATTGCTTCAGATTGCAATTAATTCCTTTAAGATGAGATCAGGCAACAACCATTAATTTGAGTGCAATATATTTCACTACTCTTCTTATTTACTGAGATGTTGTCTCACTAGATCAAATCAAATAAATTGCAACAGTATACTGACAACAGCTGATATTGTTGGAAATTATATAACTTTCTTACACTCTTTAGTTTTAAGTAACTTTTAGTCATGGGATTGTTCACCTTTGCCAAGGGGGAGGGAAGTTGGACTCTGTTGTTGGTTTAATCTTTAAACCACCAAAGCTTTGTGTCTAGCTGGGCAAGGCCTGATAAGCTTCAATAAACAAAAAGGAAGTTTGGGAGGTCTGGGGCTTTAAAATTCACATGTTGGGAATAGCCAGAAGATATGGAGGAGATAAACAGACATTACCCCCGGGAAAGTTGGAGACATCCTGTCTGAGAAGAATGATAAGGGAACCAAAGAATGTGGACCAAATTAGCATTAAAACTAAGGGATTGAAAAATTGTGTAAAGTAGAACCAATGAAAAAGAATTTATTTGTTTTCTATAAATGTATAAATATGTGAAAAGTCTTGTAAGGGACATGTGCAGCTGGAATGATTTTCAGTGCACATCCTACCCAGAATAAAGTAATGCCTGACTCACTGACATCTTAAACATTTGTAGGAGAAGGGAATACAGCTGACCTTGCCCCTGAGAAGTAACAGCTGTGTTAATTACCCAATACAGCCTAACCCCTGATGAGTCACAGCTATAGCCAATAAAGATAAGTGTGATAAACGGGATTGGGTTAGCTGGTGAGGAGAAGATCATGAATAGGAGAATCATGAAGAAGAAGGATCTTGGGGAGAGGGAATCACTGCTGTGAGGTCAGTCTGGGTCTGCAGTTAGAGCCTGTTGTTGGAACCTGCAGTCATAGTCTAGCTAGGTAAAAGCCTGCATTCAGAGTCTGCAAACTAATACCTGCAGTCATAGTTTAGCAGGAAATAACCAGCAGTCAGAGGTTGCAAGGGAAACCTACAATAGGAACTTGCTGCAGCCAGTCAGTGAATAGTTGGAGTCAGGATGCCTAAGCTGTAAAGAGGAATAAACCAGGACCCTTTCCATGCTGTGATAAACAAGAAGTCTGTGTCTCGTCTCATTTCTACCCTCTAACGAGAGGCCTGCTGCAACAATAGTGTTGAAGAGTCTTATTGCTTCCTGAGTTCAGTGACAATATCTGCCTAGAATCTCAGAGAGGCATACCTTTAACAAATGCCTCCAGTTTCTGTCTGCCACATGTGCTGGTTTTGCATTGATTGAAGAAAAGCTGTGGCAAAACCAATCAGTGATAAGCTTTGAATATTGACAACATGTGGAACCAATTAAAGAGCTAGATACACCGCTGTGGCCACACAGGTTAAAATCACAGGAATCCCGGGAAAAGTTCTCTTTTCTTCTGGCCTGGGAAGAGGTAACAGGGGCCAGCAGGGCTGGCCCTGCTCTGCCGTGTGGCCCCCGGGGCCTGGTGCGGCCTGGCTGGGCCCTGCCGCTGCTGTAGCCCTGGCAGGGCTGGGCCCGGTGGCTACTGGGCAGAGGGAGGTGAGGAAAGAAGGCCCTGTCCCGGCCAGATCAGGCCCCCAGCAGCTGTTAACATCTTGCCGCTAAGCGCCCCCCCCCCCCCCCA
>JANPWX010019868.1:136119-183816 GCA_024734555.1 Trochalopteron elliotii
GGGAGGGCCTGGCCAGGCCCTCCCCCCAGCGTGCTCCAGACACCACTACCAAGACCCCTTGCAGAGGGAATGGCCCCAGCTGCTCGGTAGATCATGCGGCCAAGACCAGGGGCAGCTCTACAGCTGTGCAGAGTGGCCCTGCAGCTGAAAATTGAATGCAGCCAGAAACCCCCAAGATCCTGCCCCAGCCCAGCGTGGCTTGACCCTACCACCTTTGGCCACTGCCAGGAAGAACCATCATGCCCTCTGCAGACCTGGGAGAGATTTAACTCTTTCCCTACACAGATGAAACTTGCAAAACATTAAATCCTCTCTGAGTGAGAGAAAAGGACAGAAGGAAGACATGTAGAGATGTAGCGGCGCGAGTTTCAGGTTTTGAATTTGTATTGTATTTTGTTATTTGTCTGTACTTGGTATGTCCCTTCACCCCCCCATTCCCTGAACACGCCTGGATTCCTCCTGATGTAACCCCACCCCCTTCCCTTCCCCATTGGGTCAGAGTGTTTCCCCGCCCAGGCCCCGACCTGGAAAAAGAGACACACGAGGACCAGTCTCGCTATCTCTCCATGCCCTCTCCATGTGGAGACAGGGGCTCTGGCAAAGCCTCTTCCACATGGACTGCACTGAATAAACATCCTTCCTAACCAAAAGAGAGAGCACGCTTCCTTCTTCCAAGCCTGAATCCATGCTTCAGCCAGCTGTTTGGAGGACCCACGAACTTCTATAAATTGGCCTGGGGGACTGCTAGCCGGCGATAGCACCCCCACAAACAAGCCGCTTTATATAGAGAGACAATACGAAGACATCAGAGTCAGTGTAGGAGGAGTTGAGTCTTAGATGGAAAGAGAATGAGAAGATGCCTTGGTTTTAGGTGGAAATTCTTTTGTAAGCCATGGTAATGGACTTTGATATACTAGAATATCCCTCTAAGGCATGGAAGGCATGGATGGGGAGATGAGAGTATTCAAATTGTAGATTTGAGCAAAGGCATTTGTGGTGAACTAAGTAAATATTGAAGTAGCTGTGATCCTATGAGAAGCTTGAACAGAGAGAGAGACATCAGATGAAGATCTGCCCCAGAAAGAGAAAAGATCTCTGTTCCTAGAGATGAAGAAAACCTTTGCCTTTGAACTGTTCATCTTTAAAATGGTACCCCATGAGTTTACATGGCCCATTATGCAGCTGTGGGAAGGCTGCGTGATATGGGAGGGACTTCACAAATGCACATTCCCGGGCAGCTGCTTTTGTGAGAATTAAAAGCCACAAGAGAACTGTTTTTTTTTTCTTGTGGGGAAGTTTCCATGGCAGACCAAAGGAGACTTCTCTCTCTAAATGAACTGATGAAAGACTATTTTATAGGTGGCAAACTGACCTAGGGTTCCAAGTTTTGTCAATATATGTTGTCAGAAGGGAAAGAAAAGAAGCTGTTGGGGGAGAGGGAGGTGTTTTGAAGGTTTTATTCTGATTCTTAATAATTTTTTTCTCTCTTGTAGTTTTGTTAATAAACTTGTCTTTATACCCTTTTAAGTTTTGAGCCTGCATTGCTTTTCTCCTAATCTTATCTCACAGCAGAAAAAGAGTAAATAATTATAGTGGGCACTCAAACCACTACATGAATTGGTGCATTGGCTGGGAAACAGAAATTGGCGAACCTGACACCACTACATGACATCTTTACTGTTCAGCCTGTTCTGCTGGAAATAGAAAAGTTAAAGTTTTCCAATGTGCTTGGCTGGGTCAGAAGCTCTTTTGGGCAGTCATACATGGGCACACATATTGACTGTCCTGCTAGCAGTAAACTTGGCCCCATTGTGCCAAAGGAGATGTGCTATTGTCCTTGGATGCACTTCTGGAGGCCACATGTGGAGTGTACACAACTCCACTCTCAGCTGAGGTGGAAAACTTGTTCAGAGCAGTTTTGAGGTTTTGTTAAATAGTAAATCAGGAAATCTGCAAGAATCTAGATTTAACTAATTTTTTAACTTGTTGCTTTCCCAGATGTGTTTGTTTGTTAATTTGTTTTTAATAGAAAATATATAAATATATGAATGACAAACATTCTGCAAATGACCTTGTCCCAGTTTTGGTGTATGTCCAAGCTTTTACTGGTACAGATGACTTCAGGCAGCAAAAAGAATCAGAGTTGAAAGGACAGTTCTGCTGTCTGGAGACACTCAGCCCAGCTGCTTGGAAGCAGAGAAAGGACCACTGAGTTGCTCTTGAAATCAGTGAAAAGGACAACAAAAACATCAGAGGGGTGAGGAACATCAGCACACACTTGCCTGCCCAATACGTTATCCACCACATGCAATACTGTTACCATTGCTGAGGGCATCTGATGCCCTTGTCCCTTTCATCATCAACCTTTCCTCTGGTAACTGTGAAAACCATAAGAGCTGGGTTTAGAGCTTTAGTAATGTGGGTCCTCCCCAGCCCTGAAAAAGCTATGGTAAAACTATCAAATTGTCTCAGGAGCCCAGAAATGGGAAAGCTATCACTACTGGCCCAATGGCAAAAAATTATCAGCAGAACCACAAACTACTAAGCTTTGTGGTAAACTGCTGATTCATATTCCATGATACTGCTGAGCAAACTCTACTTAGACATCTCCGCAACTCTGTTTCTAGTTCTATATAACACTGTGAGTTAGATTCTGTGATGAGATATGCTATTGTCATTCACAAGTAACCACACTAAGACAAGTGAGTTACTGATAGGTATAATACAAATTGGCTGAGCTATATCTTGCACTTGGGATCAACCAGACAATTTCCTCACAATTTGCTCCCAAACTTTTTAAGCTGTCTATGTGTGTTGCATAAAGCACCATCAACTCTTTTGCTGCTGCACCAGCATCACTCTGGCATTAGCCCTTTGATTTTCTGTCACTGTTCTTGAAGACTGAATTTCAACGAGTGACCCATGGCTTGATATCTCATTAACAAATTCCTCTGAGCCATCTAGTCCTTTCCTTGCTTGACAGATAACTGCATTGCACATACTCCTGAAGCCTCCTGAAATCAGCACTGTGTCATGCGAAAGCTTGGTCAGACTCAGTGCTGCTGCAAAACCTGTCCTGGTTTAGGGCAAATTTGGGAGGAAATCTCCGAATGGGGTTCCTCTGAAAAGCAAATCCAAACAGCCCCTCCCCCCAGCCGGTCCGGGGAAATAACTCCCCAGAGAAGAGTGGAAAAAAACCCCTTATTTATTTAACAAACAAAATGCCCACAAGCATAAAGAATGAATAATAATAATAACAATAATAATAATATGAAACAATAAAACCTCTCGCTGCTCCGGAGAGAGATGGCAAAACTGAGAGTCCGTGCCAGGAGTCTGTTTATCAGTCGCTTCAGTGCTAGAAAATGCCGAGTCCCGGCCCGGTGGGCCACGGGTGCAAGATCCTGGTGCTCCTCTGGGTTTTTCAGTCCAGAGCAGATTTAAACAGTCCCAAAGAAAAATAAAATAATAAAACAAACAGTCCAGGAAAGCTTCTTTGCCTCAGCTAGCTAGACTAACAAAAGGGAAAAAAACTCTCTCTGGCTGCCCTCCGTGCATCCGATGAAGGAAAAAAAAAGAAACCACACAGTCCCAAGGACGAGAGCAGATTCAGAGGAGTGAGTTTGTTTCTCAAAACAAACTGCGCGCTTCTTCTTTCCCTGCTCACTCTCAGAACCAGTCTTAAAGGTACAGAACACAGAACAGACGATTTGGGGATACATAGTCACCCTAGGACAAAACCCTATGGGGATCTATGCCCAGGTGCATGTTTTCATTGACAAATCACTAATGATTCCTATTATGACTCCTTGGGTCTTTTCAAGTCATTGAGGTTGTGTAATAACTTCCCCACTGTCGCCCTGAGTTTTCCTGCTTTTCAGTGTTTTCAGTTTTGTAGTGGAGATTCTCACACAGCTTCATGTAAACTATGTATATATTTAGAATTTGTCTATTTTGTTTACATATTTCTCCTCTGGGAGGAGAAATATGATTGATGGTGATGTTCACCAATGAGGTCAAGAGGTGGCAACCTGTGTAGCCAATCTTTTGCCTCTTGATCAAAGTGTATATAAGATGGAGTCCGAAAATTAAAATAGGAGCTTTCCTGCCTGACCTTCTGCTGTCTGCCTCGTCCTTTGTGTGTCCGAAAGTGCAACACCCCACGAACAGTCAAAGCTTTCCTTTCCTTTCCCACCCCTCCGCTCAGCCCTTTATCTATAGGGGAATTATTCTGACTTCCTTCTTAGTGAAACCTTAAAACAGGACATTCTTACTACTTTTGTTTTTCAGCATCATTATTGCAATCAGCCAGACTAAGGCAGCTGGGATAATGCTCTTCCAGCTTTCTCTTGCTGTGATACATGAATATAAAACTCCTGGAAAGCAGTGGGAATGGAGAAGCTGCCTCAGATCATGCTCTGAAAGTCACAGACCCTAACTCTCACTTTTGAAGTTGAATAGGACAGGATGCATGTTGCTCTGAGTGCGTTATGATCCCTCTCATCAACAGATATCTTGAACTCAGCTTTTCCTATGCCCAGATTTAAGTCGCATTGATCAGCAGGTTTATAGCAAAGATACAGCCATTGCTTTGTTCTTCTTTCATGTATCTGAACAGACCTCTTGCCTTGTACCTAGATTATTAGGGCCTTTGAGCAAGAACTGCATATAGTCCAGAGCTATAGCACACGTTTTTCCTTCCAACTCTTCTTAAATTGCCACTTATACAAGTATCCAGGCTGTGCACTGTCAAAATCTTAACCAACCCTCTTCCTCCAAGCTAAGAAAATCTCTATAAATGCTGAACTGAGACTGTTTTGGGCACCCAGCAGGTCAGGCACAGCCACAAGAATTCTGGCATGCCCCCACTGAAACCACGGATGGGACTTTCCAGCCCCACACTCTCTTTTTGCCTGTAGTGGGTTGAACTTGGCTGAATGCCAGGTGCCCACTCAGTTGCTGTATCATTCCTTTTCCCACTGGCACAGGGGAGAGAATAAGATGGAGCATAACCAGCAGGGTGAGATAAGGCAGTTTTATTACAGTACAAGAAAGAAATAAGCAGAGATCTGTGCACACAAAAGCTAAAGAGGAAAAAATCAGTCTCTACTTCCCATCAGCAGCAATGTTCAAACACTTCCTGAGAAGCAGGGTGTCCTGGTTTAGGGCAAATTTGGGAGGAAATCTCTGAATGGGGTTCCTCTGAAAAGCAAATCCAAACAGCCCCTCCCCCCAGCAGGTCCGGGGAAATAACTCCCTCAAAGAAGAGTGGAAAAAACCCTATTTATTTAACAAACAAAATGCCCACAAGCATAAAGAATGAATAATAATAATAATATGAAACAATAAAACCTCTCGCCGCTCCGAAGAGAGATGGCAAAACTGAGAGTCCGTGCCAGGAGTCTGTTTATCAGTCCCAGTCGCTTCAGTGCTAGAAAATGCCGAGTCCCGGCCCGGTGGGCCACGGGTGCAAGATCCCGGTGCTCCTCTGGGTTTTTCAGTCCAGAGCAGATTTAAACAGTCCCAAAGAAAAAAAAAAAAAAACAAACAGTCCAGGAAAGCTTCTTTGCCTCAGCTAGCTAGACTAACAAAGGGAAAAAAACTCTCTCTGGCTGCCCTCCGTGCATCCGACGAAGGAAAAAAAAACCACACAGTCCCAAGGACGAGAGCAGATTCAGAGGAGTGAGTTTGTTTCTCAAAACAAACTGCGAGCTTCTTCTTTCCCTGCTCATTCTCAGAACCAGTCTTAAAGGTACAGAACACAGAACAGACGATTTGGGGATACAGGCATCATAGTCACCCTAGGACATTCCACCCCTTATGACCATATCGTCAACTTATCAAAACTAATTGAATTCTAACTCTACAAACACACATTATGCATGCATATATCTATATAAAAACAATATATAGCTATATACAGACAATGGCAGTGACATTCAACAAAAAGTGATATGTACACATGGTTCTCTTCCAACAATCAGATCTCCCTGAGGTACACATCGTGTTGTTCCATCTTTCTGCATTACCCACCATGTACAACCTGGTCCCTGAGCAAAGACAATCCCACAGATGGGTTTGTCTGTACTTGAGGTGGATTTGATCCAAACTGTCTTCCCTAACAAACCTCTTGCATGTACTACAGGGACTTTATCTCCATCTACTGTATGCAGGAGCTCAGACTGGGCAGGGCCTGCTCTGTTGGTGGAACCTGGGGGGGTTAACTAACCAGGTGGCCTTTGCCAGATGCTGCTCCCAGTTCTTGAAAGATCCCCCACCCAATGCTCTCAAGGTGGTTTTTAACAGTCCATTGAATCTTTCCACTTTCCCAGCAGCTGGTGCATGGTAGGGGATATGGTACACCCCCTCAATGCTATGTTCCCTAGCCCAGGTGTTGATAAGGCTATTCTTGAAATGAGTTCTGTTGTCTGACTTAATTCTCTCAGGGGTACTATGCCTCCAGAGAACTTGCTTTTCAAGGCCTAGAATGGTGTTACAGGCTGTAGCATGAGGCACAGGGTAGGTCTCCAGCCACCCCGTGGTGGCTTCCACCATTGTGAGCACATAACGCTTACCTTGACGTGTCTGGGGTAATGTGATATAATCAATCTGCCAGGCCTCCCCATACTTGTATTTGGACCGCCGTCCCCCATACCATAGGGGCTTCACCTGCTTGGCCTGCTTGATTGCAGCACATGTGTCACAGTCATGAATAACCTGAGAAATACTGTCCATAGTTAGGCCCACCCCTCGGTCTCATGCCCACTTATAGGTGGCATCTCTGCCCTGATGACCTAAGGCATTAGGAGCCCATCAAGCCAGGAACAACTCTCCCTTGTGTTGCCAATCTAAGTCTATTTTTGACACCTCTATCTTTGCAGCCTGATCTACCTGCTCATTGTTTTGGTGCTCCTTATCAGCTCTACTCTTGGGGACATGGGCATCTACATGACGGATTTTTACAGGTAGCTTCTCTATCCGAGTGGCAATGTCTTTCCACTCTTCGGCAGCCCAAATTGGTTTTCCTCTATGCTGCCAGTTAGCCTTTTTCCACTTCTTCAACCATCCCCATAAAGCATTGGCTACCATCCATGAATCAGTATAGAGGTAGAGCTTTGGCCACTTCTCTCTCTCAGCAATGTCCAGGGCCAATTGAACAGCTTTGAGTTCAGCAAGTTGGCTCGATCCACCATCTCCTTCACTGGCCTCAGCGACTTGTCGTGTGGAGCTCCACACAGCTGCTTTCCACTTCCAGTTCATTCCCACTATGCGACAGGAACCGTCAGTGAAAAGAGCGTAGGGTGTTTCTTCTGCTGGCAGTTGGTTGTATGGTGGAGCTTCTTCAGCACGTGTCACTGGTTCTTGCTCCTCTTCATCTGTGAGACTAAAGTCTTCACCTTCAGGCCAATTTGTAATTATCTCCAAAATCCCAGGACGATTCAGTTTTCCAATACGGGCGCGCTGTGTGATGACAGCAATCCACTTACTCCATGAAGCATTGGTGGCATGGTGGGTAGAGGGAACCTCTGCTTTAAACATCCACCCCAGCACTGGTAGTCGGGGTGCCAGAAGGAGTTGTGTTTCAGTGCCTATTACCTCTGAGGCAGCTTGGACTCCTTCATAGGCTGCTAAAATTTCCTTCTCTGTGGGAGTGTAATTGGCCTCAGACCCTCTGTAACTTCGGCTCCAGAATCCCAATGGTCGTCCTCGAGTCTCCCCAGGCACCTTCTGCCAAAGACTCCAGGACAGACCATGGCTCCCGGCTGCAGAGTAGAGCACGTTCTTCACATCTGGTCCTGTCCTGACTGGGCCAAGGGCCACTGCATGAGCGATCTCCTGCTTGATCTGGGCAAAGGTGTGTTGCTGTTCAGGGCCCCAGTGGAAAGTGTTCTTCTTGCGGGTAACCAGGTAGAGAGGACTCACAATCTGGCTGTACTCAGGGATATGCATTCTCCAAAAACCTATGGCACCTAGGAAAGCTTGTGTTTCCTTCTTGTTGGTAGGTGGAGACATTGCTGTGATCTTGTTGATGACATCAGTAGGAATCTGACGCCGTCCATCCTCCCACTTAATTCCCAGGAACTGGATCTCTCGAGCAGGTCCCTTAACTTTGCTCTTCTTGATAGCGAATCCAGCTTTCAGCAGAATCTGGATGATCTTCTCTCCTTTCTCAAACACTTCAGCTGCAGTATTCCCCCACACCATGATGTCATCGATGTACTGCAGATGTTCTGGAGCCTCACCCTTTTCTAGTGCAGTCTGAATCAGTCCATGGCAGATGGTAGGACTGTGCTTCCACCCCTGGGGCAATCGGTTCCAAGTGTACTGCACACCCCTCCACGTGAAGGCAAACTGAGGCCTGCATTCTGCTGCCAAAGGAATGGAGAAAAATGCATTAGCAATGTCAATAGTGGCATACCACCTTGCTGCCTTGGACTCGAGCTCGTACTGGAGCTCCAACATGTCTGGCACAGCAGCGCTCAGCGGTGGAGTCACTTCATTCAAGGCACGATAGTCCACAGTCAATCTCCATTCTCCTTCAGATTTACGCACAGGCCAGATGGGGCTGTTGAAGGGTGAGTGGGTTTTGCTGACCACTCCTTGGCTCTCCAGCTCACGAATCATCTTATGAATGGGGATCACGGCATCTCGAGTTGTTCTGTACTGTCGGCGATGCACTGTTGAAGTGGCAATTGGCACTTGTTGCTCTTCCCCCTTCAGAAGTCCTACAGCAGATGGGTTCTCTGATAGTCCAGGCAAGGTGTTCAATTGCTTAACACCCTCTATCACTACAGCCGCTATCCCAAACGCCCACCTGAATCCCTTAGGGTCTTTGAAATACCCACTCCGAAGGTAGTCTATGCCCAGAATGCATGGGGCCTCTGGGCCAGTTGCAATAGGGTGCCTCTTCCACTCATTTCCAGTCAGACTAACATCAACTTCCACCACAGTAAAATCCTGTGATCCCCCTGTCACACCAGCGATAGAGACAGATTCTGCCCCTACATGTGTTGATGGAATTAATGTGCACTGTGCACCAGTATCGACCAAGGCCTTATATTCTTGTGGTTCAGATGTGCCAGGCCAACGAATCCACACAGTCCAAAAAACACGGTTGTCCCTAGCCTCTACCTGGCTAGAGGCTGGACCCCTCTAAACCTGGTTATCCGTCTGTCCCTGGGTGACTGGAGCTACTTCCTTCTTAGTGGAACTTCTTCTCTGAGTCTTGCCACCCAACAATTCACGCAGCCGTTGTGCCAGATCATCGGTAGATTTTCTATCCCATCTCTTCATATCTTCTCCACAATCACGCAGGAGGGACCACAGCTTACCTCGTGGGATGCCCCCTCCCTCTCTATCTGGGGAACATCTGCGTTTGGTGCCAGAACCTCTGACCTGTACCGCCGAGATTTGGAGAAAGCCCTCTTTCATCTCTTTAATCTCATCTCTGAGTGTATGGTGATTCTCCTCTATTTTGCCTTCTAATTTCTGCAGACGGGTTTCCACGGCTGCAATTCTGGCATGTGTTGGGCCATGCACAGCATCTGCATATGCTCGAAGTTTTCTTGCCATATCCAGCACGCTCTCCCCCATGTCGTCCCCCTTCATTATTGCTAAAGAAGAAGAGTATTCTTGTGGCCCAAGTCGTACAAGTTTTCACCACATCACAGGTGTACATGGTACCAGGTCTGGGTTCTAGTGTTTACGTCATCTGAGAAGATAATCTCCGCCACTGCCATTTCTCTCAAGCGCTGAATCCCCTGTTCTATGGTCTTCCACTGGGTTTGCTGCATATAGAGATCATCTGCACATAGATATCTTTGTGCCAGACTTCCCAGGATCCGTTCCCAGAGACTGCAAGGGGTAGCCCCCCTCATCATTCCTTGGTCGATAACCGGATCATGTGACAGGGATCCCAAATGCCTCGCTTCAGTGCCGTCCAGAATTGTAGCCTCACCTGCAGCATCCCAAAGACGGACTAACCAACTGATTATAGATTCATCTGGTTGTCGAGTGTAATCCTTTCTTAGGCCTCGAAGGTCCTTCAGGGAGAAGGACTCAATAGTGGCTCCTGATCGTGTGCCAGTGGGTTGGACATTTGACCTTGTGCCAGCTGGTTGGACTCTTGATTTTGTGTCAGTTTGGTCGGCTTCTGATTGGGTGTCAGTTGGTTGGATGTCTGATTGGGTGTCGTCGGGAGGCATCGTTGAGGGTCCTTCACCTGGATCATCGTCCACTGGTCGATCGGTTTTCTGTGCTTGCTTCTTTGCCCCAGCAACTGCCAGGGGCTTAGGCTCACTGTCTGGTTTAGCTGCTGATTTATTTTTCTGGCTCCCTGCCTCTATCTGCTGCCCTACCTTATCTAGCAGTGTGCTGTAAGCATATGCCAGGGCCCAGCTTATTGCAACAATCCTTTTGTCCTTGGAATTATCCTGGCACTTCTCTTTCAAGTATTTCCCCACCTCAGCCGGGTTCTGAATGTGTTCATATGGAAAATCCCAGGCTATAGGGTCAGAAAATTCCTTCAGGGTTTGGCCCATATCCTCCCATTCTCCACTCCTCTCAGGATTTTCCACACCTGGGCCTCCTTCTGGGTCAGGGGTCCCATCAGCCCCTCTGTAAATCTCAGACCTCACTCTAGACAAGCTGCGAACCATATAGAGGAAGCTCACCAGATGGAATACCAGGAAGATGGTATCTTTAACATTCAGGGGACACTGAACATTCTCCAAAAGTGATGTGACCGATTCAAAAGATACGAGGGACAGGAAAGACTGAAAAGCTTCATCCCCTGTTCCTCCTCTAACAAAGTGGGTGCAATTATTCATAAATCCCCAAAACATGCTGCTGGAACTAGGACGCATGGTAGGACGAAGAAACCATAAACCAAACATACCTGCCACAAACTCCAGTACCTTCATAAACTTCCTATAAATCATGATCACTAAACCCAACAAAATAGCAATCCTAAATCGTGCACTTCTAGTGTAAAAGCTATGTGTTAGGGACAACATTTGAGCTAGTTCTGGATAAGAAAACAAACCTAGGGACCAGAAAGGTATTAGAACCTCAAAGAAACCTAGGGAACAGAAATACAGCAAGGACTCTATTCCAATAGACATTAGGGATTCAAGGGGCAACATGGCTACTCTATCCCCACACAAAAACAACCAAAATGCACTCAATAATCAATACAAGTTTTTTCCACTCTCTCGAGCCCCACAGTTGGGCACCAATATTACTGTATGTCCTGGTTTAGGGCAAATTTGGGAGGAAATCTCCGAATGGGGTTCCTCTGAAAAGCAAATCCAAACAGCTCCTCCCCCCAGCAGGTCCGGGGAAAGAACTCCCTCAGAGAAGAGTGGAAAAAAACCCTATTTATTTAACAAACAAAATGCCCACAAGCATAAAGAATGAATAATAATAATAATAATAATAATAACAGTAATAATAATATGAAACAATAAAACCTCTCGCTGCTCCGAAGAGAGATAGCAAAACTGAGAGTCCGTGCCAGGAGTCTGTTTATCAGTCCCAGTCGCTTCAGTGCTAGAAAATGCCGAGTCCCGGCCCGGTGGGCCACGGGTGCAAGATCCTGGTGCTCCTCTGGGTTTTTCAGTCCAGAGCAGATTTAAACAGTCCCAAAGGAAAAAAAAAAAAACAAAAAAACAGTCCAGGAAAGCTTCTTTGCCTCAGCTAGCTAGACTAACAAAGGGAAAAAAAAACTCTCTCTGGCTGCCCTCTGTGCATCCGATGAAGGAAAAAAAAAAACACACAGTCCCAAGGACGAGAGCAGATTCAGAGGAGTGAGTTTGTTTCTCAAAACAAACTGCATGCTTCTTCTTTCCCTGCTCACTCTCAGAACCAGTCTTAAAGGTACAGAACACAGAACAGACGATGTGGGGATACAGGCATCATAGTCACCCTAGGACACAGGGCTTCAGAGTGACAGCACTGCTTGACAGTAGCCAAAACACTGATCTGTTATCAACACCCCTCCAGCTACTAATGCAAAGCACAGCATAGTGAGAACTGTGAACTTTACCTCAGACCCAATACACGCCTCAACAGATACTTCACTCCAGAAGTCAATCTCACAAATTTCAATAGAGAGCTGCTTGATTTATTCCAGGCTGAGACGAGAATCTGGCCATGATTCTTTATTGCCTTTTAAAGCCAAGAGCCCAGGAGAAGCCAATTGTGCCTGATGTGAAGCTGCTGCACACTCAAGGTGGAATCTACACAACTCCATATGCTAGCAGTGGTCTGAATAAAAACTTCAAACAAGACATTCTGGCATTTTCCATAAAGAGCAAAAATAAATACCTGGGAGCCACCAAGTTGCAAGGGAAGAACTTCTTGACTGTTGGACAGAGAGCAAATTAAGAGGCAGAAATTAGGCAGAGTGCTGGGGGGCTTGCAACACTCCCTAAAAGCAAAGGGATCACAGCATTTAATTTGATTAATTAATCACTGGTCCAAAAGACTTTCTATTGAGCCTCAGGCAGAGCAATAAACATACAGTCATTAAGAGAAGAAATAAAAGGTTGCTTAGGTGGTAAATACTCCTGCTCCATCTCCCTTTCCAACTTCCCTTTTGTTTCTTCTCTCCTTGGTCAGTGCAAACATTGGAAGCAACACAGTAAAGCAAGTGGCAGCACTAAAACAACAACAACAAAACCCACTGTATTTCAAATGCCTTAATCAAAACACTTCCAAGGAAAGCTTTGACTCACTTTCCCCATAATTTTTGCTATCCCTCAACAGCCTGTTCCTCTAAGAAATGCTGTAGGCAGAATGGAGCAACAGACTTCAGCAATGCTTTTGACACTCTCCCATAATATCCTAATAGGTAAGCTCAGGAAATGTGGGTTAGATGAATGGACAGTGAGGTGGATCAAGAACTGGCTGAATGGCAGAGCTCAGAGGGCCATGATCAGCAGAGTATAATCCAGCTGGAAGCCTGTAGTCAGTGGCATTCCCTAGGGATCAATACTGGCTCCAGCCTTATTCAACTTGTTTATCAATGATCTGGATAAAGGCATAGAATGTACACTCAGCAAGTTTGTAATGATATGAAACTGGGGGGAATGGCTGATATACCTGAAGGCTGTGCTGCCATTCAGCAGGACCTTGATAGGCTGGAGTCTTGGGTGTAGAGAAACCTCATGAGGTTCAACAAGGGCAAGTGTAGGGTCCTGCACCTGGGGAAGAATAACCCCAAGTACCAGTACCAGTACAGGTTGGGGGCTGACCTGGGACCTGGGGCTGACCTGGGAGTCTTGGTGGATGACAAGTTGACTATGAGCTGGCAGTGTGCTCTTGTGGCCAAGAGGGCCAATGGTATCTTGGGGGCATTGAGAAGAGTGTGGCCAGCAGGTCAAGGGAGGTGATCCTCTCCCTCTACTTGGCCCTAGTGAGGCCATATCTGGAGTATTGTGTTCAATTCTGGTCTCCACAGTTCAAGAAAGACTAGGAGCTACCGGAGACAGTCCAGCAGAGGCCACAAAAATGATGAGGGGTCTGCAGCATTTATCTTATGAGGACAGACTGCGGGAGCTAGGGAAGAGAAGAGAAGAGAAGAGAAGAGAAGAGAAGAGAAGAGAAGAGAAGAGAAGAGAAGAGAAGAGAAGAGAAGAGAAGAGAAGAGAAGAGAAGAGAAGAGAAGAGAAGAGAAGAGAAGAGAAGAGAAGAGAGAAGAGACTGAGAGGAGAGAAGAGGAAGACTGAGAGGGGATCTCTAATGCATATAAATATCTCCAAGGCAGATGCCCAGAGGATGGTGACAGACCCCTTTCAGTGGTGCCCAGTTACAGGATGAAGAGCAACGACCATAAACTAAAACACAAGACGTTTCACCTCATCATGAGGAAGAACTTCTTTACATTGAGGGTGGCAGAGCACTAGAACAGGCTGCCCAGGGCGGTCGTGGAGTCTCCCTCTCTGGAGACATTCAAACCCCACCTGAATGCATTCCTGTGTCACCCGCTCTAAGTGACAGTGTCTTAGGTTAACCAAAAGTATGTATTCTATTACCATTTGTTAAAACCAGGTGGGGCAGTGTTCTTTATCTCTTCCATGACCCATCCTCCCTCCAGGAGGATATCTTTTGTTAATGGACCATTGAGTCTCACTGCATGACTCATAAAATTACATCATCCCATTGTGAGATGCTCCACCCAGTGGGAGGAGTCAAGCATTCCTACCTGGATATAATCTGAGATTTGAAACACCACAAGCAACCTTTTTCCACTGAATTCTCAGAGGAAGACCAGACCCTTCTATACCATCACTGGACCTTCAGAGGAAAACCACACCCTTCTACAGGATCACTGCTTCAACAGAACCACATCTATCACTCCAAGAGGACTGCAGCCACCATATAATCGGACTGCTACCAACACCCTGACCAACAGGGTGTCAGGCTGTATTCTGACTCTGTTAGTGTTTTTTGTATTATTGCATTTATTTCAATTTTCCTATTAAATTGTAATTCTGACTTGGAGTCTCTCACTGGTTTGCTTTCAAACTAGTACACCCTGCCTTGGTAGGGGCGTTGGACTAGATGATCGCCAGTGGTCCCTTCCAACTCTAAAAATTCTGTGACTGTGATTCTGTGAAGTCATGCTAGCTTGGTCTCCTCTCCCCAGGCCTGACAGAAGACTTAGTGGAAAATAAGAAGGACGTTTATTCTAAGGGATCCATATAATGATTTTGGAGCTCTTTTTAGTAGTTTTGGTTTGTACCCCTAAAAGTTTTCAAGGGCCCAAACAACTGTTTTGATGAATGTAATTATATTTAAAAATAATCGTACTTTGTAAAGCTACAATGGTAACTTTTACAGGCCAGATTGCACAAACACTCACCCTGTAACTGTACAGCACTTGTCCCTCACTACAGGACACAGGAATAAGGAACAACCCCTTGCTGACACTTTTACAGCTGCTTGAAGCTCTGTAGGAGCCTGGGGCATCCAAGGAAACCACAGCAGAAGCAGAGCTGAGAAAAGGAAGGGTGACTAATCCTCCATACATCCTCAGTGAGTGAAGTTCACATCTGGCTCTTCTCCCATATGCTTTAAGCACTGCCATGGCTCCCATGCTGCATTTACTGGGCATCGATGTGTATCAGAGCTCACTGTGGGTCTGTACAGCAGGAAACTGCTTTTATCCCCTTTACCCAGACACTGACGCTTACTGCAATGTAGTCACTTTTCTGCAGTCACATGAGAAAACTATATGGAAGATAGGTCTCCAAACTCTATGTGCATAATGCCATATGAAACATGGGTACTGTAGAGTCAAATGCCACTACTGAAGAAACCAAGGTGATATAGACATGTGTTTGAATTGACATCTATTGAAGTTCATTCATAACCTGATTGTCACTTTTCCTCCTGTGTTCCAGGATGTAAAGGTGCATCCATGAATATATACGTAAGACACAGCCAGGATAGACATTAATTTTATGTCTCTAAGCTGGTCAGATGAGAAAATGTTCATCAAATATAGTGTCTACAGAATCAAGGTTGGAAAAGACCGCTAAGATCATTGAGTCCAACCATAAACCCTGCATTGTGAAGTCCTGGAATATTCCCCCCCTGCAGCCTCCAGGGCTGTTTGGCTAGCTCAGTCCTTGGGAGGAATATTTCAGGGACAAGACAAAAGATTCAAAAGAGGCTCTTACCCCGTGTCTATTTCCAGGCTTTATTCTCAATGGGTGTCCAGGGGGGAAAGAGAGAGAATAAGGGAGGACAGGGCTTTATCTAGTCTCCTGGCCAGAAAGATAGCTGGGGCTCAACCTACCAGGCCAAGAAAGGAATGAAGCCCTATAGGTTTTAGGCTTCAGGTTTCAGGGGCTCCTTGAGGGGAAAACCATAACCCAGAGAAATACAACAATTCCCCATTTTTTGTTTAACAAAAATACATATAGGTTCATTTTGACATGGGATGTGGGTTTTCCCACCACTTACAATTGGTGGGGGAGTCAGACTGCTTTAGATTTGCCAACTCTACGTGGTTGACTTCTGAAGTGGAAGGTATGAGACCATTGATAACTTTGAAAATCAAACAACGTAGGATCCCGAATGCTATTGTTACAAGGAAAAGAATAACAAGAAATAACAAAATTCTTTTAACTATAGAAGTCCACCACCCTGTGAGTCCCCAGCCCTTGAGCACTTCTTTAACCCAATCCTCAGATTCTTGTTTCACTTGTCCGATCAAGCTGTTCATGCTTCGAAGGGCAGCATGGATGTTTGGAGCTTTCGAGGTCAGGTTCATGCAACAGAGTCCTTCAAATTCCTGGCATTCATGTCCATGCAGTAGCAAGAGGAAGTCGATGGCAGCATGATTTTGAAGTGTGGCCTGTCTGGTAATTTCCTCGTCTTCTAGGAGAGAGCTGATGGCGGTGGATGTCAAATTTGCCTGTTTGACTACCCAGCACTCTAGGTTACCCAATTCACCTAGAGCTTTGGCTGCTGCGACCCACAGAAGGAACAGGGACACAGCAACTCTTTTTGACTTGGTCCAATGAAGAATTTCTGAATCACAATTTGGGTCCAAATTGTCAGCACTCCTTTTTTGAATTTTGTGTGCCAATTTGCTTTTGTGAGTCCATTCACCAATTAAAGTTTGGTTGGGTGTCAATACGGACAACTGCCCTATAGTACATGGCCCTCCTAAAAGCCGAGATGGAATTCCTGCCCATGCCCGATCCTCACAAATCAAGAACAATCCCTTAGGGAGGCTTTTGGGACTTGAGTGAGATGGGTTGTCTGCTGCAATATGGCTTATATTATGACACCATCTTTTTGCAGTAAACTTCCCACGATATTGTCTTATATTGTGGTACTCCTCAGTACTATAAGGTTTTGGGAAGACGGAAAAATGTATGCAGTATGCTGCAGGGGAAGAACCCAATAACTCTGACTCTTGGGGTTCCTGAGCCATCTTGGGCAAACTCCGCAACCACTCCTCTAAGGGGCTCACGATCACCACAGCTTGCTGCTGATGATCCTTGTGTGGTTGGGGGGTGTGTGACTCTGGTATCTCGTTGGACCTATATATGCCCAAACCTGCTGGAAATTCTTCAGCCTGCAATGGAATTCCTACCAGACAGGTGGACATAGGATTCTTTGCTGCTGCAGTGGACAAACATATGTTTTCCTGCTGAAGCATCTGTGCCAGGGTCACCCAGACGTTTTGACGTGGCTGAGGGATGATCCATGCAGCGGCCAGACCATTCAGCATTAACAAGATGACCACTTGGATGGGGTTCATCACAGGGTTGAGGGTGAGGTAGATTTTCTCTAAAAGGGAAAAACAAACATTTTTAAAACATGTTAAAGTTTTCTGCTTCTGCCAGAAGGAATTCACACCTAGGAAGATTCTTTTCTCTCCATCTGGAGGCATCTTCTCTTTGAAGCAACGTCTACTTGCCTCTCATCCCGTTCTGTTTGAGCTGGATTCTTTGAGACAAAAGGTTTCACCCACTACTGGGGAATCCACCGAGGGCCTGAGGGAGTAGCCACACACGCATAGACACGACCCCAGGTCACGAGCTCATAGGGACCTTTGGTTTCCCAAGTTTCTGGATCCCTAATCAGGACCGGTGGACGCTGAGACAATTTGAACTGATTGCCACTGTTAAAATGACGTACCACTGGTGGACTCATGTTTTCAAATGAACAGTTCAGAAAATTGATGGTAAACATGGCTTTGCAGAGCTTCTGCTATGGAGACATCCACACAGTTGAACTGCTCTGTCTAGCCAAGACCTGCTTGAGTGTCTGGTGTGCACGCTCAACCACAACTTGACCTGTGGGGGAGTGAGGGATGCTAGTTTTACGTTCCACTCCCCACTGCTGGACAAATTCCAGGAACTCCTTGGACATGTAAGCTGGGCCGTTATCAGTTTTGATTTCTTTTGGGATCCCCAACACTGACAAAGCTTGCACTAGGTGCTGCTTGGCATGCACAGACTTTTCTCCTGCATGGGCAGAGGCATATGTGTCAATGCTTACATGAACATATTTGAGGCGACCAAAACTAGGAATGTGTGTGATGTCTGTCTGCCACACTTCACAACTGCCAAGGACCCAGGGGTTTACCCCCATGCCCATCGATGGTATGGCCTGGAGCTGGCAGTTGGGACAGGTGGCCACAATGGCTCGAGCCTGCCTCCGTGTTAGCTGGAACTGGCGGATCAGACCTGGCACATTTTGATGACATTGTTGGTGACTCAGCTTTGCCTGTTGGAAGATGTCAGGGAGACGTGCTTTTTCAACTGGTGCAGCAAGGGAGTCTGCCTGGCGATTCCCCTCTGCAATTTCACCTGGCAAATCAGTGTGTGACCTTACATGCATCACATAGAAAGGGTGCTCTTGATGAGAAATTAAATAAATTAGCCTTGAAAGCAATCTGAAGAGATGTTCATTCTCTATTTCTCTGAGCATGGCCTGCTCTGCTCTGAACACTACCCCTGCTAAGTAGGCAGAGTCCGTTACCAAATTAATTGGTTCCGAGAACTTCTCAAAAGCTCTTACCACTGCGGCCAGCTAGGACACTTGGGGGAATCCCTCCACAAACTCAACATCAGCTTCCCAATGCTGAGTCTGTGGATTTCTCCAAGTCATCACCGACTTGTGGGAAGCCCCAGATGCGTCCGTGAACACTGTGAGAGCTTTGAGTGGTCTCCAACTCCTCTTCTCTCGAGGAATGAGGTGGAATTCCTCATTGAACAACTTGTGAGACGGGGCATGGACTGATATTTGTCCCGTGTAGCTGTCCAGAGATAATTGGAGACCGGCATTGCCCTGGAGCAAATGCTCAAACATCTCTTTGGTCAATCTCTCAGGAGAGTTCCTTCTCTCCTCAGAAAGTTTGACTGGAAGGTGAATACATGTAAAGTCACAACCAGCCAGTCCACACAATCTCACTCTGGCCTTCCGGATCAGCTGAGCTATCAATTCTTGTGGCTCAGTGATGGTCTTGGATCTTTGGTGAGAGAGGAAAACCCACTCTATGATCAAGAGTGAATCTCTCTGCCCCTCGATCCATTGGAAAATCAAACCATGCAAATGTGACAGCTTTCCTGGAACAATGAAATGGAAAGGCACGTTTGGCTCACATCGATGATCCTGCCTCTCAGACAAGGCCTTCTGTACCTTTTCGATTGCGGTCTTTGCCTCTGGGGTCAGCTCCCTGGGAGAAACCAGCTCCCTCTCCCCCTTCAATAAATTAAAGAGGGGGGCTAGATCCTCATTTGTGAGGCCTAGCCAGGGTCTTACCCAATTCAAAGACCCACACAAGGAGTGGAGATCTGCTAGGGTTTTGAGATTGCACTCAATTTCCAATTTCTGTGGAATAACGGTCCTTGCAGTGATTTGCAAACCCAGGTATTTCCAAGGTGGCATCCTTTGAACTTTGTCTTCCTGCAATTGAAATCCAGCAGAGGTTAAAACCTTAACCACTAGGTCAAGCGTGTGTTGGAGTATAGAGTCATTGGGGGCACACACAAGCACATCATCCATGTAGTGAAGGATGATGGCGTCCCTTCTCTCGGCACGTACCAAGGACAGCAATGAGGCTACATACTGTTGGCATATGAAAGGGCTCGATTTGAGGCCTTGGGGCAGAACTCTCCAGTGATAGCGCTTCATTGAGGCTTCTTGGTTAATGGTGGGTACCGAGAATGCAAACCTTGGGGCATCTTCAGGGTGCAGTGGAATTTGGAAGAAGCAGTCCTTGATATCTAGGACAACCAATTGCCAATTTCGAGGGAGCAATGTTGGATTAGGCATCCCTGGTTGGAGTGGTCCCATGTCCTCTATAATTTTGTTTATTTCCCTGAGATCATGGAGCAGCCTCCACTTGTCCTTCCCCGGTTTCTTTACTACAAAGACTGGGGAATTCCAAGGGCTTGTTGTCTCTTCTAGGTGTCCTTGAGCCAATTGCTCCTCCACGAGCTCCTCAAGCGCCTTGAGCTTCTCTTTACTCAATGGCCACTGTGCTACCCATCTTGGGGTATTATCCAACCACGTTAACTTTTGGGTAGGGCACTCCACAGTGGCTATTTTCAAAAATCCTGGGGTGTCTTAGGAATGACCAATTGGACTCCCCACTGGGACATGGTGTCTACCCCCACAGGGGGGCCTTATATTCTGCAACAAATGGACAGACACTTGCCAATTTTCCGTCGGGTCCCTCAATTTGCATGATGTTTTTTGAAATTTTTGCCAGTGTGATTCCTCCTATGCCCTGAAGTTTGCCTGCCACAGGTAGCAATTCCCAATTTGATGGCCGCATGGTCTCAGGCAAGACGGTTACGTCTGCGCCTGTGTACAGGACTCCCTCCACATGGAGGTGCTCTTTCCCACAGGCGATGTTGCAGGCCATAGAGGGTTTATTCTCTCCCACCACCTCCACCCAGTAGACTTCTGGTGATTTTCCATCTGCTATGACCTCTGCTGGAACGGGAATGGCCTAGGCAAGAATTTTCCCCTCTATCAGGTAGAAAGGTGGGTGCATGCAACGTGCCAACAGCATAAGGCCTGTTATTTTTCCCTTAATGGTCATGGGAACTACCTCAATCTCTAAGGGTGTGTGTGCTCTGTCCCCAGCAACAACTCACTCTCCGGTCCCATGAGGCAAACCATCAGGTCTGGTGAGATGTTTGACAGGTCCACTGTAATGACTGCCCAATCAGTAGATCTGAAATGAAAACCTTTGGTAGTCACGAGCCTAAATCGGCCAAACCTTGTTAATTGAGCATTTGACATTTTTATTTTCCTGCACCCCCACACCGTGTGTCCCGTCCTCCCCCTTTTTTGTTAAGAGAGAGGCAGTGTGCAGTGTGGGTCCCGCTATATTTATATCTTTGCGTGCAGTTGTATTAACAGCGGGTGCACGCTGTAAGCTCAGTTTTTTTGCTTGTTGAACCTCTTCTGTTTCTGGTTTTGTGGGCAGGCTCTGGCGAAGTGTCCTGGCTTTTTGCAACGGAGGCAGATGATGTGCTGCAGCTGGCCTGGTGGCACTGGTTGCCTCCTTAGTCCTGGTACCGCAGCTGCCGCAGGCTGTGGGTGTGCCTGTCCTGGATTTCTTTCAGGTGCAGTGAACATTTCTGCTTTTCTGGTGCAGGCTTCTATCATCTGTGCAAGACTAGGCAATGGTTCTAGGGGAAGACTAAGAATAATTCTACGACAGGTCTCATTAGCATTCCTCTGAGCCATCTCCTTTATCAATTCTGCCTGCACAATGGGATCTTGGACTTGTCGTTCCACTTGTGTTCTCAGACGATCCACAAACAGTAAAAAAGTCTCCGAAGGAAACTGTTTAATATTGACATAACTGCCCTTAACTTCAATTGTTGGTAGCTGATAAAATGTTTTTTCTGCTATATTACAGATCTTATCTAAAACTGGCTTAGATAACACTCGCGTTTGCTTTTCTGGACAGTGCCATTCACCTTCACCACACAGATGGTCATGAGCAATATCATTACCATCTTCATCTTTTGCCTCACCAGGGGTTTGGTGAATGTCTTGTAATGCTGTTGTCAGCGCCCTTTTCCACCTGTTTTCCCAAAGATCATACTCTGAGGGAGTTAACAGGCATCTGAATAGGTCTTTGATATCACTAGTTACCATCTCATTTGAATTAAAAGTTGCTCTCATCATGCCTTTAAAAATCTCACTGGATCTACCAAATTCTCTCTGTATTTTGCAAATCTCCTTTTTATCTTGATATGATAACAGCTGATAAGTTCTTTTGCTGTTTCTCTTACCAACATAAACTACAGGTGCTACAGAGGGTCTGCCTTCATCAGCATTTCTTTGAGTTACTAGAATTTCTGCTGCTCTTGCAGTGTCCAGGGAGGCAGGAGGTATTCCCTCTCTCATCCCCTGGGGTCTGGCAAGAGGCAGCTCCCCCCCCCTCTCCCGGGGCCGCGGGTGAGGCTGCTCCTGTCCCCATGCCAGCAGGGAATCGCTCCCCCCGCCGCCAGGGCTGTGGGCTGGGAGCCGCCCACCCCCCTCCGCACCAGGGATGGAGGTTGGGAGGGGGAGGGGCCCGGGGCCCACTCCGGTCCCCGTGGTAGCTCGGGGGTGGGGGGAGGCACTGGGAGGAAGGATGGGGCGGGACAGCCAAAGGCATGAATGGATTAGGCAAAGGCATATGGGGTCAGGGCGGGGATTAGGGAAGACCAGGGATAGAGGGAAGAAGAAGCAAGCACATGGTATCCGCCATTCCCCTCCACCACGTGGTAGTGTGTGGGGGTCAGCATTCCCGTGCTGGTTGGGTGAGTGTCAGAGTCCTGTTTCTGTTGTGCAGGCTCGCAAAACCCCTCCAGTTCGGAAACAGAGGGATCAGGAAAGAGGGAAGTAGTATTTGGAGGATTTATCTGTGGCTGTCTGCTTTGTTCTGCTTCCAGCAGCTGCTTGCGAGCTTGCAAAAATATTGGAACGAATAGAGAAGCTTTTTTATCACCATTTTCGATTTTTAAAGTCAATAGTTGTCCAATTTTATCCCAAAATGAGACCGAATTCAAATCTTGCCAGGCAGAATCTGTGATTTCAGCTGTTAGCCAGCAGACAAAGCGTGTTTGTAACTTTCTAGGGATTTTAACATCATTGAAAATATTTTTAAGCTGTTGTAATACACTCTTTTGATGAACAGATAGCAGAAGGCCCATATTCCTAGTTGTTTTAAAAGCTATCTGCCCAATATCTACCTTCTGACGGGAAAGGAACACAGCACGAACTTTTTTCCCAATCTCCACCTCCAGCCAAGTGGGCAGGGATGGGCAGGGGAACATGGCACGGGGAAAACGTTACTGTTGCCGCTTTCCACCGCTGCTGGTACACTGGGGGGGTCCTGCCGCCGTAGCCTGGCTTCTGGGACCCGACCCGAGCTGTGTATTCCTGCGAAACGCGGTCTCTGTCGGTCGGAGTGGCCCCGGTGGGCTCCAGTCGGCAGAAAAAAAACCAACCAAACAAACCACGTTTGCTCTAACCGCGTCTGCAAGGGTCATAGCTTCCCCAGGCAGCTGCGCAGTTTCCCCAGTCCACTAGTAAAATCTTCCCCCCCAGCTAGGAGCTATACTCGGGTAGCCGCAACATGAGGGGATTTTTACCTATGTTCTGTGGACCGTGGGGTGTCGTGCAGTCACGTCAGAAGTCCTTGTCCCGAGCTGACTTGCTTCTGGGCTTGTTGCAAGCTACCGGCTCATCCCGCAAACCCGCAGCTGAGCAAAGACTAGCTGATGGGTGTGGGGGTAGTTGAACTGCTCAAAAAGCTTTTGAGACCCCTGGATAAGGCCTTCAGCTCCTGCATGGGCTTTTAATATTTCATAAAACCAACGTTGGGCGTCAACTGAAATATTGCCCCCCCTGCAGCCCCCAGGGCTGTTTCGCTAGCTCAGTCCTTGGGAGGAATATTTCAGGGACAAGACAAAAGATTCAAAATAGGCTCTTACCCCGTGTCTATTTCCAGGCTTTATTCTCGATGGGTGTCCAGGGGGGCAAGAGGAAGAATAAGGGAGGCCAGGGCCTTATCTAGTCTCCTGGCTGGAAAGATAGCTGGGGCTCAACCTACCAGGTCAAGAAAGGAATGAAGGGTCAAGCCCTATAGGCTTTAGGCTTCAGGTTTCAGGGGCTCCTTGGGGGGAAAACCATAACCCAGAGAAATGCAACAAAGTCCATCACTAAACCATGTTTTTAAGCACATCTATATGTTTTTTGAACACTTCCAGGGATGGTGATTCCAGCACTTCCCTGAGCAGCCTGTTCTAATGCTTGACCACAATTACAGTGCAGAAATATTTCCTAATATCCAATCTAAACTTCCCCTGGTGCAACTTGAGTCCATTTCCTCTTGTCCTGTAGCTTGTTACTTGGAAGAAGAGATTGACCCCACCTGTCTGCAACCTCCTTTCAGGTAGTTGTAGAGAGTAATAAAGTATCCCCTCAGCCTTCTTTTCTCCAGACTAAACAACCCCAGTTCCCTCAGCTGCTCTTCATAAGACTTGTGCTCCAGACTTCACCAACTCCATTGACATTCTCTGGACACACTCCAGCACCTCAATGTCTTTCTTGTAGTGAGGGGCCCACTACAGTGGGTCCAACAGTGTTAGATCACTGCTTCCCCTATTATTGAAATAATGTGTTCACTGCAGAATAATGAACAAACTTTGTGATTCTGGGGCTATATATATATATAAAAATATGTTGAAAGTATTATTAGACAAAAATCAGCAAAGTTTGGTTAATAAGGCAGTTGTCTAACCCTATTTGCCTAAGTCTTCCATATACATTCAGAAGAACAAATATTTTTACCTGCTACTGAAATACAGATCCTTTTTCTTTTGCAACTGGCAAAAGCCCTCCTTGCCCACCTCACCCTCCCAGGTGCCTCTGTACAATAGGTATGGGGCTCTGGATGTGGAAGAACAATCAATGGATGATGAGGACAAAGGTCCCTCTCCACCAGAGGTTTTGCCAAAGCCAGAAAGGCCTATACCTCATATCAACACCAGTTCCACAAGGAAGAAAAGAAAGGTTGTAGTAGTATGTAATTCCCTTCTAAGGGGAACAGAGGGTCCAATATGCTGGAAGGACCCTCTCCTCAGGGAATTCTACTGCCTCCCTGAGGCCTGGGTAAAGGATGCCACCAGGAAACTTCCTAGCCTAGTTTGGCCTTCAGACTACTACCTGTTGCTGGTCCTCCATGTGGGTGGTGGTGAAGTTGCAATGTGTAGTCAAAAGGCGATCAAAAGAGACTTCAAGGCCTTGGGCTGGTTGGTGAAGAAATCAGGGGTGCAGGTTATTTTTTCCTCTATTCTTCCAGTGTCAGGCAGTGACTGAAAGGAACAGACAGATGCAGTCTATCAATACATGGCTCTGTGGCTGGTGTCACCACCAAAATTTTGGTTTCTTTGATAATGGGATGGCCTACATGGCACCAGGCTTGCTGAATTCAGATGGGATTCACCTTTCTCAATGGGAGAAGAGGATCTTTGGTCAAGAGCTTGCAGGGCTTATTGATAGGGCTTTAAACTAGATACGACAGGGGGGAGGATATCATCAGTTTTAACAGTGATAAGGTGTGGGATGACATGCCATCCCACTAATACCAGTGGCCAGAGCCAGCAAGAGATGCCCAGAGCCTGGAGAGGTATCACAGGTCAGCAGAAGAGCACCTGAAGGACAGCACCAAGGAATTCCAGCCACTCCAGACAGAAAGTCAGCTTCATTGGGGGCCCAGTTTAAATGTCTCCATGCCAATGCACACAGCATGGGGAATAAACAGAAAGAATTAGAGATATGCACATGCCTGCAGGGCTACAATTCTGTTGGCATTGTGGAAATGTGGTGGGATGACTCCTGTGACTGGAGTGTTGGAATGGAAAGATACAGGCTCTTTAGGAAGTACAGGCAGGGGAGACTAAGAGGTGATGTTGCCTTTTATATCAATGACCAGCTGGAGTGCATGGTGTTCTGCCTGGGGATTGATGAGGAGCCAACTGAGAGCTCATGGGTCAGGATTACAGGGAGGACAGGGACAGGTGATTTTATAGTGGGGGTCTGGTACAGGCTGCCCAATCAGGAAGGCCCTCTACAGACAGATAGGAGCAGCCTCCCATTCACAAGCCCTGGTCTTCAGGGGGGACTTCAACCATCTTGACATCTCTTGGGGGGACAACACAGCAGGGCACAAGCAATCCAGATTACTGGAATGTGTTGATGACAACTTCCTTTTTAGAAGGAGCCAATGAGGATAGGTGCTATTGATAGGATAGGGTTAAAATGATTCCTAAAGGCATAAGAGTAGGACCTAGCTTCACTGTAACCAGGTGTGATTTTCATGCTGTTGTTCTAATCAAATCAAGTATAACTTGCCTAGGCAATAATCAGGGGGGAGGGGGAATGAATGTAGTACTTAGGCCCTAAAATAAAGTTAGATGTTCTTTAGTAAGTTAAGGTGAACCTGTACCTGTATCATAATCATTTGATAAATTACTTTATTGTTAATTGTAAGTATCTGGTAACTAAATATGATTATTATCTTAAACAGGAATCATGAGAATCTTAAATACGAATCATGAGAATTTCAAATACAAGTCCTGAAAATCAATTGTTCTAAATTCATGCTTGGGTAAAATCAATAGAACAATGGGGTTTAATGTTTAACATGTATACTTACGTAATAAGAAAGTATAAAACTGTGTCTATTCCAAATCTCTGGTGGAGTCAAGATTTGGGTCCTCGGACCCCTGGCTCCCAGAGCTCTCCAATAAAGCTCCACATACAATCATTCCGTGATTGTGTGTTTCTTCCTACGCTAACACTATGCAGGACCTTGTTCTCACCAGAAGGAGGGCCTGGTGGGGAATGTGAAGCTCAAGAGCAGCCTGGGCTGCAGTGACCATGAAGTGGTGGAGTTTGAGATCCTTAGGGCAACGAGGAGGACATGAAGCAAGCTCACTACTCTGGACTTAAGGTGAGAAGACTGGCTTCTTCAGGGATCTCCTTGGTAGAGTGCCCTGTGATAGAGTCCTGAAGGGAAGAGGGGCCCAGGAAAGCTGGATGATATTCAAGGACTGTCTCCTCCACACTCAAGCACAATGCATCCTTACTAAGAGGAAATCAGGGAAGAACACCAGGAGACCTGCATGGATGAACAAGGAGCTCCTGGACAAACTTAAACAGAAACAGGTAGCTTACAGAGGGTGGAAGCAGGGAAAGGTAACCTGAGAAGAATACAGAGAAATTGTCTGAACAGCCAAGGATCTGGTTAGGAAAGCTAAAGTACTGGCAGAAGCAAATCTGGCCAAGGACATGAAAAGTAACAAAAAAAGCTTCTATACGTACATCAGGGAAAAAAGAAAAACTAGGAAAAAGTGAGTCCTCTCAGGAAGGATATAGGACACTTGGTTACCCAGGACATGGAGAAGTCTGAGGTATTCAATGATGTTTTTGCCTCAGTCTTCACCAGCAAGTGCTCTGACCACAGAGCCCAAGTTACACAAGATGAAGACACGGACTGGGAAAATGGAAAACTGCCCACTGTAGGAGAAGACCAGGTTCAAGACTGTTGAACAATTCCTCAGGGAAGGTGGACATGATGTCTACCTAGGCCTTGAACTACCCGAGCTGAGGCCTTCACAAAGGCCTGAGTGAGGCCTTGAAGCCTGTGATGCAGCTAGAAATTCTTAGCCAAGTGTGGCGCAGTTAGAAATTAGTAGTTAAGGTGTCAGGGAAAGATAATAAGGTTATGAAGGTCACTGAATAGAATTGTTAGTGAGCACGTGATAGCCACCTTAAGAGTAAGTAAAATAAAGTGTGTTTTCATACTTCTCTCTGCTGTATGCCAATGAAAAGCCACTGTAATTGTAAACTATATAAAAATGTATATAAGCAGCCATCTTAGCCGAAATAAAGCAGAACGTAGTAGTTAACCACATTGGCTCGATCTGCGTTCTCTATACAATCCAACTTCTCTTTATCTCAGGCAACCCTGCAACATACTGGCGCCTGATCACAGGGACCTGGGATTGTGAGTGCCTTGCAAAGCATCGATGCCGAAAAACCGTCCGGATGTCGGCACTGACCCAGAGCGCGTTTAAACATGGGGGTCTGGAGCCAGAGCGCGTTTCAATATGGGGCTCTGGAGAAAGCTGTAGTTTAAATACTGGGAGGCTTTCGCTGGGAGACTCCGTGCTTGATCGAGTCTGTGCTTGGTCGAGCGAAATGGAGTGGGAAGTTGGAGCTTCCGCAGCTGTTCGACGCCGAGGAACAGCGTCAGCACCACCCTGTGGAAGGAAGGTAAGCTGCAGTGCAGCAGAGTGGGACGTAACTATCTAGGATGGATGCAGAAATTGCCGCAGCGGTTCACCTTTTGTTTGCTATCCTTTCTAAGAGAGGGGAAAAGGTGAAAGAGACTGAGATTGAACAGATAGCCCTGTGGGCGTGGAAACGGGGAAAATTGCATGATTCGTCATTGATTTTTAGTACCTCAGAATGGCGTGAGATTGGGGAGTTGATCTGGGACTCGTCTCTCTCAGGAGGCAAGGAGGCGAAACTCGCCCATGACCTTGGAGCAGTTTGGAAAAAAGTGATTCATACCTTGCGTGCCATGTTAGCTGAGAAAAAAGTGGCGGTGGCAGCGGTCCAAGCTTTTCAGGGAGTGGGAGGAGAAGAGGCAGGAATTCCATCCCTTCCTCCTCAAAAACCTGCCAAAGTTGTAAAGTTTTTCGGTCTGGGTGAACATCCGATTCGTGGTTTGAGTGCTCCAAACAGTTCCACTCCGCAAGCTGTCCTTGAACATGTAGCTCAGGCAGAGCATATAGCTCAGGCAGAGCAGTGGTCTTCTCGGCTGCTCAAACAGACTGAGAGCAAACAGGAAGTGGCTCTGCAGCCCCATTCGGGAGGCGAGGTGAAAGGCAGAGACTCAGGCGGAGCTGAGGGCGGAGATGGGCAGACCCAGATGACACAGCACGGGGGCGGAACAGCAGGCGGAGACGAGAGTGACATGCCGGTGGGGGTGGATCGATCCTCTCTTCAGCATGCGCCGACGCAGACAGACCTGGAGCGGGGGATCCGGTCCCCCCGCATCAGCGCTGTCACAGGCCAAGCAGCTCTCCCCGCGGGGGGAGAAGTGGGCTGCACGGCATCAGCAGCCACTGCTCACACAACAGCAACAGAAGCAGGAGCAAACACATCAGCTTGCAGTCTCAAGCCAGCTGGCTGTCCACTTCCAATTGACAGTGACTCTGACACAGAGGAAAACGTGACTGCCTTTGCATCCTGTCACGGGCGGTGTCCACGGGGACAACTACAGCCTGTCACTGTTTCAAAACATGACCAGCGTTCATCTGAACTGCATCACATCATTTCAAAGCTTGCTCGACTGCCACACCACCCAGAGGAACAACATAACTCATCTCAATTGCCAGCTGTTTCCAAAAATCCAACTGATGCGCGAAAAGCTGCAGCTGCCAAGACAGCAATTATGGCTGGAGATTGGGATGCTGCAAATGCTCTTTCCTGTCCTGTCGTGATAGCAAATGGCACAGCCAACTGGGAACCTTATGATTACAAGGTGTTGCAAAAGGCCAAGGACATTGTTACAACTTATGGCCTCAGGTCAGAAGCAGCAAGAAACATAATTCAATACATTTTCACTGCAGAACTCCTTTGTCCATCTGATTGTACCAGCATGGCAACACTGCTTCTCACACCATCGCAGCTTCTCATCTTCAAACGAGAATGGAAGCGCCTGGCTGCAGAAGAAGCCAGCAAGCATCGCCAAGTGGGTGATCCGTTCTACGCTGTCCAGCCTGACATGCTAACTGGGCATGGAGTGTACATTTCATCTTCGGTCCAGCTCACCTTTCCTGTGACAATGCATCGACTTGCTCAATCGTTGGCTCTTCAGGCATTGCTGTTGGTGCCAGACAAGAAGAAGTCATCACCTTACTCTACAATCAAACAAGGAAATAACAAACCTTACGCCCAATTCATAGACAGATTGGCTTCAGCTTTGAAAGATGCCACAGAATTAACACCAGATGTTCAAGATCATCTGTTTCGTTCTTTGGCTTTTGAAAATGCTAATTCACGTACCAGAGCCATTCTGGCCACCCTTCCAAAAGAAAGTCCTGTTGATGAAATGTTAGAGAGAGCAACTCCAGCAGAACAAACGAATCAGAATGCAGCGTTCATGGCAACCATGCATGATGCCATCAAGCAGCAAGGACACATCATCGCAGCTGCCTTGACCACTGGAAAGTCAAGAAGCAAGTCTTCACATCGCAGCAAGCGAATTTGTTATCGCTGTGGTGAGACAGGTCATTTTAGAGATTCCTGTCAGAAACCCCTGTGGTGCAACAAATGCAATCTTAACACGCATGCCACTGAAGTTTCTGTTGCCACAAGCTGACATAGACTGGCTGATTTCACAACTAGAGCATCATGGATTGACAGTGGGGCCAGAAAAAATACAGTGATCAGCTCCCTGGAAATACTTAGGCTGGCTGATCACAGACGCACAAATTCGTCCTCAGAAAATTACATTACATGATAACATCACCAGCTTGCATGATGCTCAGAAGCTCTTTGGAGACCTGCAATGGTTTAGATCCATTGTAGGCATTACCAATGATGACTTGTTGCCATTTCTACTGTGGCTTCGTGGGAATGATGCCAGTGATTCACGGATCTGCACCCCTGAACAACGGAAGGCTTTGGTGCACGTGTCAGAAAAGCTTCAACATGGTTGGAGTGCTCGTCGTGTAGAATTCCTTCCATTGTCGCTTTTTCTTTCCAACGCCGAAACTTGTCCACTTGCCATTGTCTTTCAATGGCAAAAGAAAAAGGGGGAGAACTGATCTGACCAGAAATTTGATTCTACAGCAATTGTAATTGAGTGGGTGTTTCTTCCTGTCCAGCCAAAGTGTCGCGTCATGAGCAGAACAGACGCTTTTGCTGCATTGATAAGAAAAGGCAGGGACAGAATTGTAGAAATAGACGGGAAAGAACCAGCAGACATCAGCATTCCCGTGAGGGATGAAGACTTGGAATGGCTGATGAGACACTCAGTTGCTTTGCAAGAAGCGTTGTTCGGTTTTGCAGGTGTGGTTCACAACAAGCAGCCAAAAGGTCCAATGTGGCATCTGATCACGCGTCATCGTTGGTTGGAAAGGCCTTTGTGTTCACTGAAACCAGTGAAAGGCAGGACAGTGTTCACAGATGCTGGTCGGAAGACGAGAAAAGCTGCATGTGTTTGGCAGCAGCGAGGAGAATGCCTGCAACATGTAATCAAGGGTGAAACAGGAGATACATTACAAACCCTTGAGCTGAAAGCCGTGTGTTGGGCTTTGCAGACTTGGAACAAGGAACCACTCAATGTTGTATCGGATTCTTTGTACGTGGTAGGAGTAGTACAAAGAATCGAAGATGCACTCATCAGGCAAACCAAAAATCAGCGCCTTGGGGAATTGTTTCTGCAACTGAGAAGCATCTTGAAGCAGCGCCATCATGTCTTCTGTGTCATACACATTCGCAGTCACCAGTGCAACAGAGGTTTGGGGGAAGGCAACGCACGAGCTGATGCAGCAGTCAGTTGTGTCGTCCACGTTCCTCCTCAGAACAAGTTTGAAAGGGCTCGCAACAGTCATGACACATTCCATCAAAATGCACGAGCCTTGCACCGACAATTTCAGATTCCTTTGAGTGATGCAGAAGGAATTGTGCGTGCCTGTCCTCAGTGTAGTCATCATGGACCGGGACTGGGGCTGGGCACAAACCCGAAGGGACTGAAAGCTTTAGAGTTGTGGCAAATGGATGTAACTCATGTCCCAGAGTTTGGGAGATTGAAATACGTCCATGTCACTGTAGACACATATTCAAAATTTATTTGGGCAACAGCACAACCTGGAGAGAAGGCTTTACACGTAGAGAGGCATCTGCCTGTTTGTTTTGCAGTCATGGGTGTGCCTGTGGAAATTAAGACCGACAATGGTTCAGCCTATGTTGGTCAACGAGTTGCCAGATTTATGCAGAAATGTGGCGTGAAACATACTACAGGAATTCCTCATTCTCCCATGGGTCAAGCTATTGTAGAAAGAGCAAACCGTACCCTGAAAGAATACCTTGCAAAACAAAAACAGACCAATGACGTTGATGTAGTTAGTAGATTATCTAAGGCATTGTTTACGTTAAATTACTTATGTTTAGCAGAAGGTCGAGAAGAACCTGCGGTCGTGATACATCATCACGCATTGAAAGAGGGGAGGCCGCAGGCAATTCCAGGACTTTATGTATACTATAAGAACATGTGAAAGGGTGAATGGCAAGGACCGAGTCAAGTGTTGTTTAATGGTCGTGGATATATGTGTGTGTCCACAGAAGCTGGTCCTGTCTGGGTGCCTAGTCGATTTACCCATGCATGTCCTCCGGCAAAGATCCCATCAGACGGCGAGAACGAACCTGAGAAAGACGATCCACCTGGAACACCTTCTGACAATTCAGAGACTGATCAAAATTAGTTTTAGTGTGTGTGTGAAATAAGTAGTAAGTAATTTCTTTGCAGGAACCCGGAAGAAATGACCGGAAGTGCCAGCAAAATGTTGTGGGTTGAACTGTTTGTCTTCAATGTTATCCTGGTAAAAGGCGCGATTGCAGTGCTTGACATTGACCAAAGAGAGAACATGTGGGTCACATGGGCCAATCGAACTGGACAAGATTCATTCTGTTTGTCTTTAGCGACACCGTCCAGTCCTTTTTGCACCTGTTTAATTGGCGTTCCATTGTCTTTCATGATAGAGTTCCAAAATTGGACTCAAACTAAAATATACTCAAATCTAATAGAAGCCTGGAATGCATGGTGTCACCAGCCTGTTGGATCCACTCACATGCATTCTGAAACTTGGTGTGAAACTCATAAAATTCCAAAAAATTATTTAGGAGCCCAAGCTGTTGCCATTCCTCAGAATCTTAAAGTCAAGGGTACTGAACCGCAGGAGTTTGATCTCCTTGGTTCTGTACCAGGTAATTATTGTTTAACATTTGGCCATGTGAGACGGTCCAAGGCTGGCAACACTTGGTTGTTTCCTAAATCCCCACTGTATTATAGAAATACAGAGTACTGCAACAATTGGACACAGCGCCAGCACAAGATGCTGCAAGACAACTACCACCAGGTGTTTTCCTCATCTGTGGGGATCGAGCCTGGTCAGCAGTGCCTCAAAGAGCAGCAGGAGATCCATGTTACTTTGGAAAATTAACTTTGTTTGCTCCGTCCATTCATCAAATCACAAAATTTTCACAAACACCTCGACGATCTAAACGCAGTGCTCTGCATTTGAATTCCCATTGTAAGGATTTAGTTGACTTGTGGCAAAGTCCAACTGTAATTGTAGCCTCAATCTTTGCCCCAGGAGTCGCATCAGCACAAGCTCTCACCCAGTTACGAACCTTAGCTTGTTGGACATCAAAACAAATTAACATAACATCTAATGTGCTGAGTGAACTTGCTGCGGATGTTGGTACTGTCCGCTATGCAGTCCTTCAAAACAGAGCTGCCATTGACTTCCTCCTCCTTGCCCAAGGGCATGGATGTGAAGAATTCGAAGGCACTTGCTGCATGAACCTATCTGATCACTCGCAGTCAATCTATAAGCAACTTGCACAGCTGAGAAGTAATATGGGAAAGATTGTGATTGTTGATACTCCTTTCGACAAGTGGTTCAGTTCACTTGGGTTTGCTGGTTGGATCAAAGATCTGATCCATTTCGGAATCATTTTCTTTGTTATGATTATAGTTATATTAATAGTCGTACCTTGTGTGTTTAGATGTGTTCGAAAAACCGTTAATCCGGCCTTTGAGTCAGCCTGGGTAGTTCAGAAAGAAAAAGGGGGAATTGTTGCAGAATTCCTCAGGGAAGGTGGACATGATGTCTACCTAGGCCTTGAACTACCCCAGCTGAGGCCTTCACAAAGGCCTGAGTGAGGCCTTGAAGCCTGTGACGCAGCTAGAAATTCTTAGCCAAGTGTGGCACAGTTAGAAATTAGTAGTTAAGGTGTCAGGGAAAGATAATAAGCAGATCCTCCTGTAAATTTTGCTAAGGCATGTGGAAAATAATGAGGTGATTGGTGACAACCAACATGGCTTCATGTTGGGGGTTACATCTGTTCTTTTTTACTCTAAAGAATTTTTTCCCCCATAAGTTACCAAGGAAACCAAGTGTTGGATACTTAAGAGTACTTGACCAAAACAAAAGGGTGGCCAAAGCTCAGAGGGAGAGATAACGCGAGTTTTGGGGCAGGTAAAGGACAGAGCTTGAGGCAGCTGGGCACTCTGTTTTTTGGCATTTGGGGAAAGAGAATGGCCGGGTTGCTGCTTGCTGCAAGAGAAGTTCACTGTGGCCAAAGGGGTCCGGTCCTGGGAAATCTACTATCATCTGCTCGCCCTGGAATTCTGAGCTCCTCTGCCTCCCTGCTGGAGCTGGGCCAGCCTTGCCCCACCTTCAGCTTCTTCGGCACTGCTCCTCTTGCTACAGTGTGACCCTGCACCTCCTCCTGCCCTGCTGGGACATCCTGCCATCACAGCCACCAGCCCAGGACTTTTCCACTGTTTCCAGCTTGGTGCTCTGAGGATCCTGCAGGGGCACCGAGACCGAACTCCCCCGGGTTTTTGTAAAGCAAAGCCCTTAAGGTTCTTGGTATTGTTTTGTTATTAATGCTGTAGTTGTTGGGTTTTTTTGTTTTGCTTTGTTATACATACTAATAAAGAACTGCTATTTCTATCCCCAAATCTTTGCCTGAAAGCCTCTAACTGCAAATTTATAATTGGAAAAAGGAGGGGGTGGTTTACATTCTCCATTCCAAGGGAGGCTCCAGCTTTCCCTGGCAGATACCTGTCTTCCCAAACCAAGACACTTCACTAAAGGCAAATCATGCCTGACAAATTTGGTGGCCTTCTACGATGGGGTAACAGCACTGGTGGGTGATGGAAGCACAACAGACATTGTGTACCTGGACTTGTGCAAAGCATTTGACACTGTCCTGTATGACATCCTTGTCTCTAAATTGGAGATACATGGATTTGACAAGTGGACTACTCTATGGATAAAGTATTAGCTGGATGGTTGCACTCAAAGAGTTGCAGTCAACAGCTCAATGTCCAAGTGAAGAGCAGTGACAAGTGTTCCTCAGGGGCCAGTATTGGGACCAGCATTTTTTAACATCTTTGTTGGTGACATGGACAGTGGGATCGAGTGCACCCTCAGAGAGTTTGCAAACAACACCAAGCTGTGTGGTGCAGTCAACACACTGGAGGGAAAGAATGGCATCCAGAGGGACCTTGACAGGTTTGAGAGGTGGGACTGTGCAAGCCTCATGAAGTTCAACAAAACCAAGCACAAGGTCCTGCATCTGGGTCAGGGAAATACCAAGCACAAGTAGAGGTTTGGCAGAGAATGGATTGAGAGCAGCCCTGGGGAGAAAGACTTGGAGGTATTTGTGGATGAGAAGCTCAACATGACCTGGCAGTGTGCACTCACAGCCCAGAAAGCCAACTGCATCCTGGGATGTGGCAAAAGTAGTGTGACCAGCAGGTCAAGGGAGGTGATTCTGCCCCTTCTACTCTGCTCTTGTGAGACTCCACTTGCAATACTGCATCCAGCTCTGGAGTCCTCAGCATAAGAAGGACATGGACCTGTTTGAGCGAGTCCAAAGGACACCATGAAGATGATCAGAAGGCTGGAGCATGTCTCCTATGAAGACAGGCTGAGAGAGTTGGGGTTGTTCAGCCTGGAGAAGAGAAGGCTTTGGGGAGACCCTAGAGCACCTTCCAGTAAGAAAAGGGGGCTTACAAAAGGCTGAAGAGGGACTTTTCACAAAGTTGTGTAGTGATAGGACAAGGGGGAATGGCCTTAAGCTGAAGGAGGGCAGGTTTAGATTAGATATTGGGAAGAAATTTTTGACTGTGTGGGTCGTAAGGCACTAGCACAGGTTGCCCAGAGAAGTTGTGGATACCCCAACCCTGGCAGTGCTTAAGGCCAGGTTGGATGGGGCTCTAAGCAATCTGGTCGTGTGGAAGGTGTCCCTGCCCATGGCAGAGGGGTCGTAACTAGACGATCTTTAAGGTCCTTTCCAACCCAAACCATTCCAGGATTCTAGGATCCTGTTATTCTAAAACTGTGGGTGATTAAGGCTTTGCAACTAATAGTCCAGAACTGCATGTGCTCTTTCTTAAAAGAAACTCCAAACATCCCCCTCAAACCACAACAAAAGTCATGGTGACTTTGCCAATATTTCACCATATTTGGTTTTGCCTATAGCAACTCCTGTTTTAAATTGCACTAATGCATTTCATCTTCTGAGAGCAAATGAACCAGAGATTTATTCAGTGCTGTGTGGCAATGGCCCATTCCAGAAGGAAACTGAGATATGGAGGGGAGTTTTGTCAGGGAAGAAATCTCATCTGGAAAAATGACACTTCTCAGCAGACCATATCTATTTATTTGTGTGTTTGTACTGACATCAGATGAATGCTGTTCATTCATTTGATTGTCACTTCTCCCTTCTTCCAGTATTCCTCCAACTCTCCCTCTGGAAAGTCTAATTACCCAGCGTAAGGCTTTTAAGAGGAATGTGCTGGTTTGAAGGTAAACCAGTGGGACAAAGTAACCCCCACACAAATACCTTGAAAGAGATTTTAAGTTGGAGCTACAATTTAATACAAAGATTATAATAAATGCAACAATACAGAAAAACTGGCTTAAAACTACAAAGTCAGAGTACAACCTAGCCCCTGTTGGTCAGAGGTGGTGGTAGCAATCTGATTAAGCAGTGGTTGCAGTGCTGTTCAAGTGATGGTTGTGGTCTTGTTGAAAGCAGTGGTCCTGTGGAAATTTGGGTCCTCCTCTGGATGTCCAGTGGTGATGGTGGTGTCCCCAGTCCCCAAACCTCAAGATTATATAAGGTGGTGTTCAGGTGGTACCTCCCCCAGGGCAGGGAGTTTCACCATGGAGTGATGTAATCCTAGGAATCATAGGATATTTTGGGGAGTTCTTACTAGCCTGGGTCATTACGGTTGCCCATCATACTGCTGAGCCATTATGGCCCACTAACAGAGATGGCCCCCTCAGGGTGGGTGTAACTCTGTTGGTACTACCCTGGAGGGAGTTGTCACTTGTGAAGATAGAGGCACTACTCCACCCTTAAGAGTTCATCAGAAGGTGATGTAGAACCATATATAAATATCACTGTTTGCTGAATGCCACTGCCATTGTCTGCATATAGCTGTATACTGTATATATGTGTGTATATATATATGTATGCATAAATGTATGTGTTTGTAGAGTTAGAATATATATTAGTTTTGGTAGTAAGCTGATGATATGAGGATAAGGGGTGGAATGTCCTAGGGTGACTTTATGATGCTTGTATCCCCAGTCGTCTGTTCTGTTTATGCTGGATATTAATTTCTGCACCTTTAAGACTAGTTCCGAGAGTGAAGGGGGAGAAAAGAAGCACACAGTTTGTTTTCAGAAACTGCACTTGTTTCCCTGCATTCTCTCTCACAGACAGTGTTGTCTGCAGCAGGGACAGTGGGAGAGAGCTCTCCTTTGCTTTTAGTTAGTTTTTAGCTAGCTGAGGTAGAGAAGTTCCCCGGACTGTGGCTTTTCTTTTTCTGAGAATTGATCGAACCTGCTCTGGACTGAAAACCCAGAAAAACACTGGGAGCTCACACCTGTGGCCCACCAGGGCCCGGGACGCAGCATTTTCAAGCGCAGGAGGGACTGATAAGAGACTGAGCATGCCGAGCTACACCCCACAAAAAGGACTTTTTGAATTTGCCATCTCTTCAGAACAGCAAGAGGTTTTATTGTTTAATATTATTCAATTTTTTTTAATGCTTGTGGATACTTTGCTTGTTAAATAAACAGGTTTTTTCCACTTTTCTCCAAGGAAATCTTTTCCCAAACCAGTTGTTGGAGGGGCTGCTTGAATCTGCTTTCTAGAAGGACCCCTTTGAAAGTTTCCTCCCAAATTTTCCCTAAACCAGGACAAATACATTGTTGGTGCCCAGCATGTGGCTCAAGAAAGTGGAAAAAACCTGTACTGATTGCATTTTGGTTTCACTTACTCTGTATTGGGATAAAACAGTCAGTAGCCATGCTGCTTGAATTCATAATGCCTCTCTGGGTGGAGGACTTCATGTGTCTCTGGTCCCTAGGCTTTTTTGAGGATTTAATACCTTTCTGGTCCCTAGGCCTATTTTCTTATCTGGAGATAGCTCCAGTATTGTCCCTAACACGTAGCTTTTACAGAAGAGGGGCACAGATTAGAATAGCTGTTTTGCTGGGTGTGGTGTTAATGATTTATAGGGAGTTTACAAAGGTACTGGAGTTTGTTCAAGATATGTATGGTTTATGGTTTCTTCATCCTACCCTGTGTCCCAGTTCCAGTAGTATGTTTTAGGGGTTTATTAGTAATTGCACTGTCCTAGGGTGACTTTATGATGCTTGTATCCCCAATCGTCTGTTCTGTTTGTGTTGGATATTGTGTCCTGCACCTTTAAGACTGGTTCTGAGAGCGAAGGGGGGGAAAGAAGCGTGCAGTTTGTTTTCAGAAACTGCACTCCCTCCTCAGCATTCTGCTCCTGGACTGTGTTCATCTGAAGCACAGACAGACAGTGGAACAGGGATCTCCTTTGCTTTTAGTTAGTTTAGCTAGCTGAGGCAGAGAAGTTCCCTGGACTGTTTTTTCTGTTTTTCTTGGGACTGCTTAAACCTGCTCTGGACTGAAAAACCCAGAAGAGCACTGGGAGCTCACACCTGCGGCCCACCAGGACCTGGTCCTCAGCATTTTTCCAGCACCACAGGGACTGATAAGAGACTGAGCATGCCAAGCTACATGGCAAGGACGTTCTGAGTTTCCCATCTCACCACAGAACAACTGGAGGTTTTATTGGTTCATATTAATAATTTTTTATGCTTGTGGGCACTTTGTTTTTTAAATAAATAGTTTTTTCCAATTTTCTCTAAGGAGATTTTTTCCCGGACCAATTGGGGGTGGCCTTTGGGTTTGCTTTTCTAGAGGGAACCCATTCAGAGGTTTCCTCCCAAATTTGACCTAAACCAAGACATGCACCCAGTTTGCTAGAGGAGGAGTAGAAGATGAGGCTGTTCAGCCTTTCCTTCTTCTCCTTTGGATCTGTTATGTTACTTTTGGAGAATGTTCAGTTTCCCCTGAATGTTAGAGACGACTTTCCTGTATTTTATCTGGTAAGCTTCCTCTATATGGTCTGCAGAGTGTCTAGAGTGAGGGCTGGTATGTCCAGAGGAGCTGATGAGACCCCTGACCCAGGAGTAGACCCAGGTGTGGAAAATCCTGAGTGGTGTGGAGAATGGGAGAGAATGGGCCAAACCCTGAAGGAATTTTCTGATCCCCTGGCCTGGGAATTTTCACGTGAACAAATTCAGAACCCAGCTGAGGTGGGGAAATATCTAGAAAAGAACTGCCATGATGATTCTAATGAGAAAAAGCTCATTGCAATAAGATGGGTCCTGGCATATGCTTATTGCATGCTGCTAGATACTGTAGGGCAGTAGACAGAGGCTGGGGAACAGGGAGATAAATCAGCAGCTACCCCAGTCACTCAGTCTGCAGCCAACACCCCAGCTACTCAGGTTGTAGCTAAACCAGATAGTGAGCCTAAGTCAGCAGCTACACCCGATAGTGACCCTAAGCCACTGGCAGTTGCTACCATGGGAAAGAAGCACAAAACCAAAACCGATCGGCCAGTGGATGATGACGATGATGCGGGGGAAGAACCCTCAAAGCCAGCAACTGACTCAAAACCAGAAGTCACTATTGAGTCCTTTTCCCGAAGGACCTTTGTGGCCAAAGAAAGGATTAGAGTCTACGATCTAATGAATCTATAGTTGGTTAGTCTGTCTTTGGGACGCTGCAGGCAAGGCTACAATTCTGGGCAGAACTGAAGTGAGGCATTTGGGATCCCTGTCACATGATCCAGTTATTGACCAAGGAATGATGAGGGGGGCTAACCCTCACAGTCTCTGGGTATGGATCCTGGGAAGTGTGGCACAAAGATATCTATGTGCAGACGATCTCTATATGCAGCAAACCCAGTGGAAGACCATAGAACAAGGGATTCAATGCTTGAGAGAAATGGCAGTGGCAGAGATTGTCTTCTCAGATGACCTAAACACTAGGAATCCAGACTTGGTACCATATACATCCATGACGTGGCGAAAACTTGTACGACTTGGGCTACAACAATATGCTTCTGCTTTAGCAATAATGAAGCGGGATGACACAGAGGAGACTGTGCCTGACATGGCGTAGAAGCTCCAAGCATATGCAGATGACGTGCATGGTCGAACACATGCAAGAATCGCAGCTGTGGAAACGCGTCTGCAGAAATTGGAAGATAAGATAGAGGAGAATCACAAGAAACTCAGACAGGAGATTAAAGAGGACCTTCTCCAAATCTAGGCAATACAGATCAGAGGTTCTGGTACCCAACGCAGACGTCCCCCAGACAGGGACAGAAGGTACACCCCACGAAGTGAGCTGCGGTTCTTCCTGTGTGATTGTGGGGAAAACATGAGGAAGTGGGATGGAAGACCCACTGCTGCTCTGGCACAAACGGGTGTGTGAATTGAAGGAGAGCAAGATTCAGAGAGGAAGTTCCACCAAAAAGGAAGCAGCGCCAGTAGCCCAAGGCCAAACTGCCAGATATAATGATGATGGCATGTCTGATCCCCTTGAAGGAACCTCCAAGACATATGCCCAGGGAAGGAAGGAAAACTAGGCTTAGAGGGGCCCTGCCTTTTGCCAGGTAGTGGCTAGGGAAAATCACGTTTTTTGGACTGTGTAGATTCATTGGCCTGGCACATCAGAACCACAAAAATATGAGGCCTTGGTTGACACTGGTGTGCAGTGCACAGTACTCCCATCAAGACGTAAGGGCAGAATCTGTTTCTATTGTTGGCGTGACAGGGGGATCACAGGATTTTACTTTGGTGGAAACTCATGTGAGCCTGACTGGAAATGAGTGAAAGAAACACCATATTGTGACTCACCCAGAGGTCCTATGCCTTTTGGCATAGACTTCCTCCGAAGTGGGTATTTCAAAGACCTAGAGGAACTCAGGTGGGTGTTTGGGATAGTGGCTGTAGAGAGAGAAGGCATTAAGCAATTGAACACCTTGCCTGGACTATCAGAGAACCCATCTGCAGTAGGACTTCTGAAGGGGGAAGAGCAGCAAATAGCAATTGCCACTACAACAGTGCATTGCCGACAGTACAGAACAACTCAAGATGCTGTGATTCCCATCCATAAGATGATCTGTGAGCTGGAGAGCCAAGGAGTGGTCAGCAAAACCCACTCACTCTTCTACAGTTCCATTTGGCCTGTGTGGAAATCTGAAGGAGAATGGAGATTGACTGTGGACTATCGTGGCTTGAATGAAGCGACTCCACCATTGAGGGGTGCTGTGCCAGACATGTTAGAGCTCCAGTACGAGCTGGAGTCCAAGGCAGCAAAGTGATATGCCACTATTGACATTACCAATGCATTTTTCTCTATTCTTTTGGCAGCAGAATGCAGGCCTCAGTTTGCCTTCACCTGGAGGGGAGTGCAGTACACCTGGACCCGACTGCCCCAGGGGTGGAAGCACAGTCCTACCATCTGCCATGGACTGATCCAGGCTGCACTAGAAAAGAGTGAGGCTCCAGAACATCTACAGTACATCGACGACATCATTGTATGGGGGAACATGGCAGCAGAAGTGTTTGAGAAAGGAGAGAAAATCATCAAGATTCTGCTGAAAGCCGGTTTCACCATCAGGAAGAGCAAAGTTAAGGGACCGGCTTGAGAGATCCAGTTACTGGGAATAAAGTGGGAAGATGGATGGCATCAGATTCCCACCAATGTCATCAACAAGATCACAGCAATGTCTCCACCAACCAACAAGAAGGAAACACAAGCTTTCCTAGGTGCCATGGGCTTTCGGAGAATGCATATTCCTGAGTACAGCCAAATTGTGAGCCCCCTCTACCTGGTTACCCGCAAGAACACTTTCCACTGGGGACCTGAACAGCAACAAACCTTTGCCCAGATCAAGCAGGAGATCTCTCATGCAGTGGCCCTTGGCCCAGTCAGGACAGGACCAGATGTGAAGAACGAGCTCTACTCTGCAGCCGGGAGCCATGGTCTGTCCTGGAGTCTTTGGCAGAAGGTGCCTGGGGAGACTCAAGGCTGACCACTGGGATTCTGGAGTCAAAGCCAGAGGATCTGAAGCCAGCTACACTCCAACAGAGAAGGAAATCTTGGAAGCCTATGAAGGAGTCCAAGCTGCCTCAGAGGTAATAGGCACTGAAACACAACTCCTTCTGGCACCCCGACTACCAGTGCTAGGGTGGATGTTCAGGGCAAAGGTTCTCTCTACCCACCATGCTACCAATGCCACATGGAACCAGTGGATTGCTCTCATCACACAGTGCACCCGTATTGGAAAACTGAATCGCCCTGGGATTTTGGAGATAATTACAGATTGGCCTGAAGATGAAAACTTTGGTCTTACTTATGAAGAGGAACAAGAGCAAGTGACACATTCTGAAGAAGTCTCACCATACAACCAACTGCCAGCAGAAGAAACACGTTACACTCTTTTCACTGACGGTTCCTGTTGCATTGTAGGAATGAAATTAAAGTGGAAAGCAGCTGTATGGAGCCCCCCAGGACAGGTCACACAAGCTACTGAAGGAGAAGGTGGGTCAAACCAACTCACTGAACTCAAAGCTGTTCAGTTGGCCTTGGACATTGCTGAAAGAGACAAGTGGCCAAAGCTCTACCTCTATACTGATTCATGGATGGTAGCCAATGCTCTGTGGGGATGGCTGGAGAAGTGGAAAAAGGCTAATTGGCGGCATAGAGGAAAACAGATTTGGGCTTCTGAAGAGTGGAAAGACATCGCTACCAGTGTAGGGAAACTACCTGTGAAAGTCCGCCATGTAGATGCTCATGTCCCCAAGAGTCGAGCTAATGAGGAGCACCGAAACAATGAGCAGGTAGATCCGGCTACAAAGATAGAGGTGTCAAAAATAGACTTAGATTGGCGACACAAGGGAGAGTTGTTCCTAGCTCGATGGGCCCATGAAGTCTAAGGTCATCAGGGCAGAGATGCCATCTATAAGTGGGCATGAGACCGAGGGGTGGATTTAACCTTGGACAGTATTTCTCAGGTTATCCATGACTGTGAGACGTATGCTGCAATCAAGCAGGCCAAGCGAGTGAAGCCCCTATGGTATGGTGGGCGGTGGTCCAAATATAAATATGGGGAGGTCTGACAGCTTGACTGACCAATTAGAAAGATGACACACCTCTGGGAACACACAGGTTAAAAATCAGAGAATCTCAGGAATTTCCCTCTTTGCCATCCAGCCTGCCAGCAGGTAACAGCCCGCTCAGTGCAGCGGGCGGGGCTGGGCCTGGTGTGGCCCCCCTCCCCGCCTCTCCCCGGGCCTCATCATCTGCCAGCAGGGGAAGGGGCGACTGCAGCTACTTACATCTAGCTGACTTTCAGGTCTACCCAGCCGCTGGCTGGGCAGAGAGAGATGGCCTCCGGGCCCCTGGGAGGAGCTCCGAGCCTGGGCTGGGCTGAGCCCATTCCCATAAGACCGAGGGATAGGGGGGAAAAAGCCCAGCCACGAAAGAGATCCTGGCTCCAGCCCTGGCACTGCCTGAGTCTGCCACCTTCAGCCATCTCCCGGGGAAGGACCAGCATGCCCTCTGCAGACCTGGGAGAATGTTAACTCTTTCCTTACACAGATGAAACTTGCAAAGCACTAATCCTTCTCTGAGTGAGAGGACAGCCAGAGAGTGAGACATGTAAAGAGAGTATGAAGATACCAGGATCGATGAAAGAGAAGTTATATACTAAGTGATGAGGAGATGGAGAAAATGCCTTGGTATTTCTGCTGAAAGTCTTTTGTGAGCCGTGGTAACAGACTGTAATGATAGAATATTCCTTCAAACTGTGAAAAAAATATGCATTTGGGGAGATGACAAGAATGTTTAAATTGTAGAGATAAGCAAATGCATTTGTGATGGACTAAGTAAATATTGAAATAGCTGTGATCTAATGGAGAATTTTGAACAGAGGAAGATAAGGAGGAAGATAGAAGCCCTCTGCCCCCAGGGAAAAAGACCTCTGTTTCTTGAGATGAAGATGATTTCAGAGATAGTGAAGAAAACCCTTTGCTTTTGGAATCGTTCATCTTTAAATGATACCCCACAAGTATGCATGAGTCCATGGCCCATATGTAGCCGTGGGAAAGGCTGCGTGATATGGGAGGTTCACAACTGCAGATTTCCCCTGGGCGGCTGCTTTTGTGAGAGTTAAAAGCCACAAGTGGATTGTTCTTTCTTGTGGAAAGTTACCATAACAGACCAAAAGAGACCTCTCTCTAAATGGACTGATAAAAGACAATTTTATCAGTGGTGCTGACCTAGAGTTCCGAGTTTTGTCTTTATATGTTGTCTGTGAGAAAGAAAATAAGCTGTTGGGGGAGAGGGAAGTGTTTTGAAGGTTTTATTCTGATTCTTATTAATTTTTTTCCTCTCTTGTAGTTGTTTTAATAAATCTGGTTTTTATACCTTTCAAGTTTGAGCCTGCTTTGCTTTTCTCCTAATCCTATCTCACAGCAGAAAAAGACTAAATGATTCTGGTAGACACTCAAACCACTACACTAATTTTGTGAAACAGGAATTGGCTAACGTGAAATCACTACATGCACAAATAAAAATTAAAAAATAGCAACAATTCAATGGCACCTGCACCAGAACACTACATTGAAACAAACCGCAATTCCTGAATGCTTAAGAGCATTAAATGGTTCTCTCGACCCTTGTATCACAGATATCTCCACTGAATGTAGGTGGGTTTGCTCCATGTTTCATCTCCAGCAACATATAATGAAGTTGCAAACGGTATCACTGAGCATACCAAAATGTCCACTCAGTAAAGATAACACTGAAATTGTGATATAAATCTATTTTCAGCTTTCATCTAAATATTTAGGGTGTCTCCTCTTATCTCTGTTATATATAATTTTTATATTGTGAAAGATGACAAATACCAAATGAAAAGAGCAATTAAGCTATGGAAGTGGTTTCCTGGGACAAAGCTATATGATCTTATAGGACTTTTTTCTTCTACCTTTTATTTTCTGATTAGTCAATCACTGTTTAGCCACCACAGGGAAATTTAAGGTGAATTAACACAAAGAAGGTCATGATTATAATGGAAAAGTTTAATTCTCCCCTCACTGAGAACTGGTCAACAGTTATGGCTAGACTCAAGTGCAGACCTATGTTGAGAATCCCAGTGAAGGTCAAAGGCAGAGAGAATAAAAAGCTGCACTGAGATCTTCGACAGTGTCATGGTTTAAAAAGTATTGAAAAAAGTTTTAAAAGTTTAAACAGCAAATCTGATGGAGCTCCTACTGCAAGTTCTACCACACCATATTATGTTTTTATCAGCATGGACAATAAGCTGAAGGAAAATAACATGAAATGGCCTTTTTTTAACTAATAATATTTCCAAGTAATCCTGGTGGGGATCATGCCTATACTTTGGAAACTCTTGGGTTCAGCAGTGTTGAGAATTTTGACAATTTGTTGCATCTAAGTGAAATGTATTAAACTGGAAGTAAAGGTTTAGCATACATCTGTTCAAAAAGCAAAAAGGCTACAAATCCAACTGTTATCAAATTGCGAAATCATAAACTTCCACTAAAAGACCGATAAATAGCCTTGTTAAAAAATTTTAAGACTTTTAATCTTTGTCTTCTAGGACACAACTTCCTTAATGCAATAGACACTGGAACATTTGATGGAGAATATTTTTGTTATTTGTCAGGCATGTAGTAACCCTGATACAACCAGTGACTGAATTCAGTCTCTTTTCCAATATGATTCAGTGTCTCATTTCTGGGTGTCACAATTGGTCTGATATAATAGAGTATCACGAATGGGAATGTTTCCATTGGGTAAGCTCTCATTTTAGACTGTTTTTCATTGCTATAGTCCAGATACTGATCTCAGTGAAAGACATGGAAATGTCTAGGTGACTGAAGCCTGAGCAGTGTTTGAAATTAAGTTACAAGTAAAACAAAAAACACTTTGGAGCCTTACTTTGGTGGGTTATACACATTCTTAGCTGATTCTTTTTTCATTTTGGAGGCTATGAATTATGGGTTTTTTGAAGCCCTTTTTTTAGCACATCACAATGTCATCCACCACTAGTTGGTTCAGTAAAGCTCACCCTTTTCCAGAACCTAGTGTGAAATCTGCTTTGTGATAAATACCTGATAGTGCAGGTGCTCTGGGCTTGCTTCCAAGCTAAATTCATTTATATTGCAGCAAAACACCTGCCTCTGTGTCATCACAAAAGCATCTCCCTTTTGTAAAGTACAATTCAGTCTCTCAGACAAGATTCAGATTCCTTTTTTTGCCCCTCTGCAGATGTCCTTAGCATCTAAAAGGAGTTTTTTCCTTCATCTACCCAGCTTATATATCCAAGTCATGAGACCTAAAACTCTTCAGAGTCAGTTGGTGAGGGTTTATTGCTTCCATTACACCAGTCTCTTCCCATAGCCACTCAGTGCTCAGGATAATTACATGACACCTGCCAACTTGAAGTGACAGATTTACACTGGTATTGTACCCAGGATCTCCATATATTCAGCACAGCGATCACTATGATAGATCCCTCTGGATCAGCAGTACACCACAGCCGTCATGGGACACAGACCCAGCTCCACAACTTCCCATGCATCTGGTCCTTCTCATCAACACATGGCTTTTGTATGCTTTGTGAGCCAGAGCAGAGATTCTTCTCTTTACTGTGGTTCTTTTCCCAAAGGCTGGGCAACGACTACTGCCCCAAGAGAGTAGACACTAATAAGAGGGATACCTACCTTGCCAACAGGTATTATAATTGATGCTGTTGCAGAATGTAATGGCGAGATTTTTTGAGGAAGCTCAACAAGCTATGAGAGATAGGTGAAAGCAGGACAAATATTCCAAAAAATGTTGTGCAACAACTCAAAGACTTTTAAAGATTTTGGCTTAAGGCATGCACAACTTTCTCGTTGATCTCCCCAGAGTCTGGATGCAGACTGGCAGTCAATTACAAAAAGCCAGAGAAGTTATTCACTCATAAATATATTAGGTATAAATGGCAAGTCCCTCTTTGCTCGGCATTAAAATTTAAATGCAGTAAGGTAAAATAGAATAAAGCAGAGTTTACCTGAAGAAGCTGAAGAATCATAAGTACTTCTGCTCTTCCTATTTGTCCTGAAGGGCTGGATGTCCTTTCCCCTGTAAGTTCCAAACCCTTCAAAGCTGCTTCTTTTATTCTCACTTGCATCATTGTCCTCCTTCTCACTTGAGGAATTCATTTCAACAAACATGTCCAGGGACTCTGACCTTCCATTACTCTCAGTATTACCAGAGTATCTCTTTGTGCAAGAGTCAACAGGATCATTGCTTGAGTCACTATTATCTTTACTCTGTGTCCACTGCTGGGCATCAGAAAGTGATAACATAGACAGTGTATCTGCTTCAAAGTTACTCTTTGAGCCTTTATGTCTGGTTTCACAATGCTGGTGCTGGTGCTTCTGCTTCTCCTTGTGTTTTCTTTTCTCATTGAGCAAGAAGTCTTTATCTGAGCTGCTTAGCCTTTCATTGATTGCATGTTTGGAGAAGCCAGTGGACTTGCTAGCAAAGAGACCACTCAGATCTTCATGTGTCCCCAATATCTGCTCATCCTTATGCTTATGTTTGTGTTTCCTTTTGTGAAGCTGGCCACTTGAAAGGCTTGTTCCTCCAACCTTTGGAGGAGCCAAAGAGGACTGCATGTCTCCAAGGCCCATTCCCATAAGGGCCTGTAGGTGCACTCGATGTTTTGCTTTATGTTTGGTAGTGGTGGACGTCTTCATATGAGAGCTTGCATGGAATTGGGGTGGGGGCACAGTAGGTCTCATAAATGGGGAAGCCACTCCAAGCATATGAGACAGGTACAGAGGAGTTGGATACAGACCATATGTCCTGGGTTGTGGTGTAGAACGTGCACGGAGTATTCTACCACCATCTTCA
>JANPWX010019868.1:197954-211440 GCA_024734555.1 Trochalopteron elliotii
GGGGGGGGGGGGGGGAAAGGGAGAGAAAGAAAAAAAGGAAAAAAATGAAAGCAGCGAAATAAAGGCAGCAGCAAAAGCAAAGCAAAGCAAAGCCTGCAGCCAAGCCGAGCTAGCAGCCAAAAGCAAAAGCACAAGTAGCCCCACCGCGGCAAACACCCCACCGAGGGGGGGGGGGGGCAGCTGTCAGACATAACAGTGCAGTACATAGAGATAAAGCTGCACGATTGGGATAGGAGGCACCGTCAACCCAGGACAATATTACAAACTTTCCCCACTCCTCCTGGAATACAAATTATACAATATGTGGATGATCTCTTATTATCAGGGGAAGCTAAAGTTGAAGTCAGGGAAGCCACCATAAAACTTTTGAATTTTCTTGGGGGAAAAAGGACTAAGAGTATCAAAAGAGAAACTGCAATTTGTAGAACCTGAAGTGAAATATCTTGGACACTTAATAAGCAAAGGTAGCCGAAAACTGAACCCTGAGAGGATTGCAGGAATTTTATCCCTCCCCCCTCCCTCTTCAAAGAAGGAAATAAGAAGACTACTTGGATTATTGGGATATTGTAGATTATGGATTGAAGGGTATACACAAGCAGTAAAGTTTTTATATGGAAAACTGACAGAGGGAGATAATATAAAGTGGACCAAGGAAGATGATGATTAATTAGAAGAAATGAAGTCAAAACTAGCCTCAGTGCCAGCCTTGAACTTACCCTCATTAGAAAAACCTTTCCATCTGTATGTGAATGTAGAAAGTGGAGTAGCTCATGGAGTCCTAGTTCAAGAGTGGGGAGGAGTGAAGAGACCAATAGCTTATTTATCAAAGATGTTGGACCCAGTGAGCCATGGCTGGCCAATATGTATTCAAGCTATAGCAGCTACTGCAGTCCTGGTAGAAGAGAGCCGTAAGCTTACTTTTGGAAGTGAACTAGTTGTGTGTACACCTCATGCAATTCAAAATGTGTTAAACCAGAAGGCTGAAGAATGGTTAACAGACTCTAGGATGTTGAAATATGAAGCAATCCTGATAGACAGTGATGACCTGACATTAGAAGTAAACAAGAGTTTAAATCCAGCACAATTTTTATATGGAGAACCAAAAAGTGACTTAACACATAATTGTTTAGAAGTTATCCGATACCAAACTAAGGTACGGGAAGATCTCGAAGAGCAAGCCCTTTCAGAAGGAGAAACAATATATGTGGATGGTTCTTCCAGGTTTCTGCAAGGGAGAAGAATGTCAGGATATGCTTTGGTTGATGGGAAAAATATGCAAACCATTGAGAAAGGAAAGTTACCTTCAAACTGGTCAGCTCAAGTTTGTGAATTATATGTTCTAAAAAGAGCACTAGAATATTTGGCACATAAGAAAGGAACTATATATACTGATTCAAAATATCCCTTAGGGGTATTACACACTTTTGGAAAAATTTGGGAAGAAAGGGGATTACCCAATTCAAAAGGAAAGGGGTTGATACATGAGAGTCTTATTTTGGAGGTCTTAGAGGCATTAAAATTGCCTGAGGAAATAGCTGTAGTATATGTCAAAGGACATCAAAAGGGAATGACCTCTGAAATAAGGGGAAATAATCTGGCAGACCAAGAAGCTAAGGATGCAGCAGAGAATGGGGCTCAAAAGGTTAAGCTAATTTTGACTTCAAATGAAGAGGAATTGGAAATTCCAAAATTCAGTGAAGTGGAAGAAGAATTAAGTAAGATAGGGGGAAAATCAGATGAATCAGGGAGATGGAAACTTCCTGATGGGAGACAGTTATTTAATAAGCCACTCACTAAGAAAATATTAGAAAACATGCATCGAAAGACCCATTGGGGTACTCAAGCTTTGTGATCACTTTCTAAGGAATTATGGGTGTATTGGGATTTTTGGATTGGCAAAACAAGTAACTGAAAGATGTATAATTTGCCAGAAGCTAAATAAAAAGGTAATGAGAAAAACAACATTAGGAGGTCGAGAGTTAGCTCTCCGACCATTTCAAAGTATCCAAGTGGATTTTACTGAACTTCCTCAAGTACAAAGATGGAAGTTTTTATTAGTAATAACAGACCACCTGACTCATTGGGTGGAGGCTATTCCCACTGTCAAAGCCACAGCCAATGTGGTATGTAAAACCCTTTTGGAACAAATTATTCCCAGGTATGGAATGGTTAATAGGATAGACTCGGACAGAAGAACACACTTCATGTCAAAAGTCTTACAGCAAATAGTTCAAGTCTTGGGAATAAAGTGGGAATTACACACTCCATGGCATCCACAGAGTTCAGGTAGGGTAGAGAGGATGAACCAGACTTTAAAGAGAACCTTGACAACATTAGTAATTGAAACCAAAATGTCGTGGGTGAAATGCCTACCTTTGGCCTTACTGAGGGTTCGCACACAACCCAGGTCAGATTTGGGAGTGTCACCTTATGAAATGATGTTTGGATTACCCTTTCTGACCACCCAATATGAAACTGCTACTTATGAAGTAAAGGAAATGAGTGTTAAGAAATATCTTAACACAATTGCAAAAACCCTTGAAAATCTGCAGTTGAAAGCGATAATCCCTCAAACTGCACCTTTAGACTTTAAAATACATAATATCCATCCAGGGGTGTGGCTACTAGTTAAAACTTGGAAAGAACAATCTTTAACTCCACAGTGGGAAGGTCCTTTCCAGGTATTGTTGACAACTGAGGCTGCGATCCAGACCAGGGAACGAGGATGGATCCAGGCCAGCAGGATCAAAGGACCCGTGGAAGAACCAAAGGAATGGACTATAACATCTAAGCCAGGTGATACTAAACTGACTCTTAAACGGGGACTGGGTGGTGATGAACTGGGGAGAACTTAAAATGATCCAAGAAATATACAAAGAATTGCACCTAATTGGGAAATAAGGCCAAGCTTATATCAGTGGTTTCAAGTTCAGCCTGGAAGAATTCCGAAACATCTCCATTTTTCCCCCTAGGATAAATACTTCCACTTCAAACAGGAGGATCAGGACTGTTTCAGTCAGAGGATTCCCATATTCTCACCTTAGGACTTATACACAAAGGAAGAAGAGTTATTACCTTCATCTGAATTATGTTATATACCCTGCCTGATTCATCTCAGTATTGGACATATTAGCTGGGTTAAATGTAAATGTTTAAGTGTTTAGTGACAAATTTATTTCCCATTCTGGTAAGAAGTAAGAACAGTTAAAATAGTAACTTTGTTTTATGTATGGGAATTACTAGTGCCTGTTGAGTGGGAAAATACCTGAGGAACCGTGAGGAAATGTTAAAGATGATTTGCCTGGAAATTAACAAAAAAGAAAGTGACAAGGAAATAGAGGGCAAGACTGGGTTGGCCGCTGTACTTGCTGCCAAGAAGATCATATATTCCTGCTGTGGGTTGCAACCCCATAGGCATGGAAGGTGGAGGTATAAGCCATGCCAGACCTCTGTTATTCCTTTTTCTGTCACTCATTCTGTGTCTCTTCCCTTATGGGATATCGACAAAATCATGCCACAGATGCTATAGAAAGTAGTATATGGAAAAACACCGAGGTTCCTTTCTTACTACATGTACCCACATCAACGGTCACTGTTATAACCCATCCAAATTAGATAATTGTATTCATAATGGGAAAATACTGGATTGCAGAAAACTTGGGGACCAGTGGTGACAGGTTGGGAAATAAGTGTCCAAAAGGGGAAAGATGGATTTGTTTCACATATGCTGTAGGGAGAAAAGTCCAAGGTTTATATACAAAACTGACTAACAATAAAAAAAAAATAATAAAAAAAAACCACCACAAAAACTAGATATCTTGGGACTAGAGAAAAATCTGTTTGTGGAAAATTTAATACATCAGATTGTTGTTTGAAACTAGATGACAACAGAGATGCTGTTCCGGATATAGTCAATGATATCAGAAAATAGTTCATGTACCAGTCCAAAAGTGGGAATCAATGCTAAAAAGCAACTGGTGGGATAATTTACTGGGAATAGAATGGTGGAAAAACTAGGATTTTTTCTCTTGTGTGCTACTGCTGGCCTGATATTTCTTCCTTGTTTAATCCCCTGTTTTATTCGGTTGATCACAAATGTAGTCCAAGGCATGCAAGTGGTAACAATGCCTACAGACTCAAAATTGACTACATCCGGAATGACACAAAAGATCATGGTGTTAAAGAAACAAAATAATGTAAAAGACCCCTTTGAAGAAGCAAAATTGATTTGTTAAAGAAATGAAAAAATAATGGAAAGTAGAAAACAAGGAATATGGCTCAAGCCAAATGAATTATAAAAGACAAAAAGGGGGATTTGTTATAGATATATATTATAAAGTTGGCTTTTCGCAAGGTGTGTGTGTTATATGAATAATAACATTGTATTAAGAATATAAGGTTTTTATTTCTGCTATTAGTAAAGAAAACTAGGCATAGTGGTAGTAGTTGATATGGTATGCATAAACTGTCTGTTTGATCGGGATAACATCCAGTGAACACATAGAGAAGGCCCGGTGTTTTAGGGTGACTATGTATTTTTAAATTGTTTGTTTTGTGTTTTGTACTTTTAAGACTGGTTCTGAGAGTGAGCAGAGAAAAAAGAAGCGCGCAGTTTGTTTTGAGAAACAAACTCACTCTTTAGAATCTGCTCTCGTCCTTGGGACTGTGTGTTTTTTTTTTTTTTTTTTCCTTCGTCGGATAAACGGAGGGCAGCCAGAGAGAGTTTTTTTTTTCTCCTCTTGTTAGTCTAGCTAGCTGAGGCAAAGAAGCTTTCCTGGACTGTTTTTTTTTTATTATTTTATTTTTCTTTGCGACTGTTTAAATCTGCTCAAGACTGAAAAACCCAGAGAAGCACCGGGATCTTGCACCCGTGGCCCACCGGGCCGGGGCTCGGCATTTTTCAGCACTGAAGGGACTGATAAACAGACTCCTGACACGGACTCTCAGTTTTGCCATCTCTCTTCGGAGCAGCGAGAAGTTTTATTGTTTCATATTATTATTATTGTTATTATTATTATTCATTCTTTATGCTTGTAGGCATTTTGTTTGTTAAATAAATAAAGCTTTTTTTTTCCACTCTATCTCTGAGGGAATTATTTCCCCGGACCGGCTGGGGGGAGGGGCTGTTTGGATTTGCTTTTCAGAAGAACCCCATTCGGAAATTTCCTCCCAAATTTGCCCTAAACCAGGACATACAATAAATTTGGTGCCCAACTGTGGGGCTCGAAAGAGTAGAAAAAACTTGTATTGATTATTGAGTGCATTTTGGTTGTTTTTGTGTGCAGATAGAGTAGCCATGTTGCCCCTTGAATCCCTAATGTCTATTGGAATAGAGTCCTTGCTGTATTTCTGTTCCCTAGGTTTCTTTGAGGTTCTAATACCTTTCTGGTTCCTAAGCTTGTTTTCTTATCCAGAACTAGCTCCAATGTTGTCCCTAACACATAGCTTTTACACTAGAAGTGCACAATTTAGAATTGCTATTTTGTTGAGTTTAGTGATCATGATTTATAAAAAGTTTATAAAAGTACTGGAGCTTGTGGCAAGTATGTTTAGTTTATGGTTTCTTCGTCCTACCATGCGTCCTAGTTCCAGCAGCATGTTTTAGAAATTTATGAATAATTACACCTACTTTGTTAAAAGAAGAACAGGGGCTGAAGCTTTTCAGTCTTTCCTGTCCCTCATATCTTTTGAATCAGTCACATCACTTTTGGAGAATATTCAGTGTCCCCTGAATGTTAAAGATACCATCTTCCTGGTATTTCATCTAGTGAGCTTCCTCTATATGGTTTGCAGCTTGTCTAGAATAAAAGCTGAGATTTCTCGAAGAGCTAATGAAACCCCTAACCCAGGAGTTGACCCAGGCATAGGAAATTTTGAATAGTGTGAAGAATGAAAAAATATAGGCCAACTCCTGAAGGAGTTTTCTAACCCTGTAGTCTGGGACTTTCCACATAAACAAATTCAAAATCCAGCCAAGGTGGGGAAATACCTGAAAAAAAAATACCATAATGCCTCTAAGGGGGAAAAGATCATTGCAGTAAGCTGGGCTCTGGCATATGCTTATCACACCCTGCTAGATAATGTAAAGCAGCCGACAGAGACAGGGAGGCAGGGATGCAAATCAACAGTTACTATTCCAGTCACTCAAGCTGCAGCTAATATCCCAAGCTCCAGGCCAGTAGCTGAACAAGACAATAAACCTCAACCAATGGCTGTTGCTGCTAATACAAGAGGCGGAAAGTGTAAAAGCAAGACCGATCGCAAAGTGAAAAATGATGATGATGATCCAAAAGAAAAACCTTCACCAAAATCAAAAGCCACATAGAGAGGTACAAATTCTAGAGCCAATATTAATACCTTTTCCCTAAAAGACCTTCGAGGCCTAAGAAAAGACTACAGACGACAACCTAATGAATCTATAATTAGTTAGTTAGTCCGCCTTTGGGATGCTGCAGGGGAGGCTTCCATTCTAGATGGCACCGAAGCGAGACATTTGAAATCTCTGTCACATAATCCTGTCATCGACCAAAGCATGATGAGGGAGGCTAGCCCTCACAGTCTCTGGGAACGGATCCTGGAAAGTGTAGCACAAAGATACCTGTGTGCAGATGACCTCTATCTGCAGCAGACACAGTGGAAGACCATAAAACAAGAAATCCAACGTCTGAAAGAGATGGCTGTAGCAAAGCTCATTTTTTCAGATGACATAACAACTAGGAATCCGGACCTGGTACCATGTACACCTGTCATGTGGAAAAAACTTGTGCGACTTGGGCCACCTAAATACGCTTCTGCTCTAGCAATAATGAAGCGAGATGAAACATATAAGACTGTGCTTAATATGGCGAAGAAGCTTCGAGCATATGCAGATGCCGTGCATGGCCCAACACATGCCAGAATTGCAGCTGTGAAAACACGTCTACAGAAACTAGAAAATAAGATAGAGAAAAATCACAAGAAACTCAGGGAGGAGATTAGAGAAGACCTCTTCCAAATTTCAGCAGTACAAATCAGAGGTGTTGGTACCCAACGAAAACGTTCCCCAGATAGGGAGAGAGGGTACACTCAGCAAGCTAAGCTGTAGTTCTTCCTGCGTGATTGCGAAAAAAACATAAAGAAGTGAGATAAAAAATCTACTACTGCTTTAGCACAACGAATACATGAGCTAAAAAAAAGCAAAACCCAAAAAAAGAATTCCACCAAAAAAGAAGCAACTCCAATTGCCCGTAAGCAAACTGCCAAATATGATGATGATAATATGTCTGACTCCCTTGAAGGAACCTCTAAGACATACACCCAAAAAAAAAAAGAAAACCAAGACTAGAGGGGCCCTGCCTCTAGCCAGATAAAGACTAAGAAAAATCGTGTTTTTTGGAATGTGTAGATTCGTTGGCCTGGCACATCTAAACCACAAGAATACAAAGCTTTAGTCAATACTAGTGCACAGTGCACATTAATTCCATCAACACGTATAAGATCAAAATCTGTTTCTATTACTAGTGTGACTGGGGGATCACAGGACTATACGTTAGTGAAGACAAAAGTAAGCCTAACTAGAAATAAGTAAAAAAAACACCCTATTGCAACTGGCCCAAAGGCCCCATGCATTTTGGGCATAAACTACCTTCGAAGTGAGTATTTCAAAAACCCTAAAAAACTCAAATGAACATTTGAAATAGCAGCTGTAGTAATAGAAAACATCCAGCAATTAAACACCTTGCCTGGACTGTCCAAACATCTGTCAACAATAAAACTTCTGAAAAGAGAAAAGCAACAAGTACCAATTGCCACCTCAATAGTACACCGCCGACAGTACAGAACAACTCGAAATACCGTAATCCCCATTCATAAGATGATCCGTAAGCTGAAAAGTCAAAGAGTAATCAGCAAAACCCACTCACCCTTCAACAGCCCCATCTAGCCTGTGCAAAAATCTAAAAAAAAATAAAAACTGACTGTGAACTATCGTGCATTAAATAAAGTAACTCCACCGCTAAGCGCTACTGTGCCAGACATGTTGGAGCTCCAGTACAAGCTGGAGTCCAAAGCAGCAAAGTAGTATGCCACTATTGACATTGCCAATGCATTTTTCTCCATTCCTCTGGCAACAAAGTGCAAGCCTCAGTTTGCCTTCACATAGAGGGGAGTGCAATACACCTAAAACCGACTGCCCCAGGGGTGAAAGCACAGTCCTACCATCTGCCATAGACTAATCCAAGCTGCACTAAAAAAGGGTGAGGCTCCAAAACATCTACAATACATCGATAACATCATTGTGTGGAAAAATACTGCAGCTAAAGTGTTTAAAAAAAGAAAAAAAATCATCCAGATTCTGCTAAAAGCTAGATTTGCTATCAAAAAAAGCAAAGTTAAAAGACCTGCTCAAAAAATCCAGTTCCTAAAAATTAAGTGAAAAAATAGACAGCGTCAAATTCCTACTAATGTCATCAACAAAATCACAGCAATGTCTCCACCTACCAACAAAAAAAAAACACAAGCTTTCCTAAGTGCCATAAGTTTTTAAAAAATACATATCCCTGAGTACAGCCAAATTGTAAGTCCTCTCTACCTAGTTATCCGCAAAAAAAACACTTTCCACTGGGGCCCTGAACAGCAACATGCCTTTGCCCAAATCAAGCAAAAAATTGCCCATACAGTAACCCTTAACCCAGTCAAAACAAAACCAAATGTAAAAAACGTGCTCTACTCTGCAGCCGGGAGCCATAGTCTATCCTAAAGTCTTTAGCAGAAAGTGCCTAAAAAAACTCGAAAACAACCACTAGAATTCTAAAGTCAAAGCTACAAAAAGTCTAAAGCCAATTATACTCCCACAAAAAAAGAAATTTTAACAGCCTATAAAAAAGTCCAAGCTGCCTCAAAAGTAATAAGCACTAAAACACAACTCCTCCTAGCACCCCGACTACCAGTGCTGGGGTGGATGTTTAAAGCAAAAGTTCCGTCTACCCACCATGCCACCAATGCTACATAGAGTAAGTAAATTACTGTCATCACACAACGAGCCCGTATTAAAAAACTAAATCGCCCTGAAATTTTAAAAATAATTACAAATTAGCCTAAAAGTGAAGACTTTAGTCTCACAAATAAAAAAAAGCAAAAACCAATAACACGTACTAAAAAAGCTCCACCATACAACCAACTGCCAGCAGAAGAAACACCCTACGCTCTTTTCACTAACAGTTCCTGTCGCATAGTGGGAATGAACCAAAAATAAAAAGCAACTGTGTCAAACCCCACACGACAAGTCGCTGAAGCCACGAAAAGAAATAGTAAATCAAGCCAACTTGCTAAACTCAAAGCTGTTCAGTTAGCCCTAAACATTGCTAAGAAAAAAAAGTAACCAAAGCTCTACCTCTATACTAATTCATGAATAGTAACCAATGCTTTATAAAAATAGTTAAAAAAGTAAAAAAAAACTAACTAGCAGCGTAAAAAAAACCCAATTTGAACTGCCAAAAAGTAGAAAGACATTGCCACTCAAATAAAGAAGCTACCTATAAAAATCCGTCATATAAATACCCATGTCCCCAAAAGTAGAGCTAATGAAAAACACAAAAACAATGAGCAGGTAGATCAGACTGCAAAGATAGAAGTGTCAAAAATAAACTTAAATTAGCAACACAAAAAAAAGTTGTTCCTGGCTCAATAGGCTCATGATGCCTCAAGTCATCAGAGCAAAAATGCCACCTATAAGTGGGCACGAAACCGAGGGGTGGATCTCACCATAAACAGTATTTCTCAAGTTATTCATAACTGTGACACATGTACTACAATCAAGCAAGCCAAGCGAATAAAGCCCCTATAGTATAGTGAACAGTAGTCCAAATACAAGTATAAAGAAGCCTAACAAATTAATTATATCACATTACCCCAGACACGTCAAGGTAAGCGCTACATGCTCACAATAGTAGAAGCCACCACGGGGTGGCTGGAGACCTTCCCTGTGCCTCATGCTACAGCCCGTAACACCATTCTAAGCCTTAAAAAGCAAGTTCTCTGAAAGCATAATACCCCTAAAAAAATTAAATCAAACAACAAAACTCATTTCAAAAACAGCCTTATCAATACCTGGGCTAGGGAACATAGCATTAAGTAAGTGTACCATATCCCCTACCATGCACCAGCTGCTGGGAAAGTGGAAAAATTCAATAAACTATTAAAAACCACCTTAAAAGCATTAAGTAAAAGATCTTTCAAAAACTAAGAGCAGCATCTAACAAAAACCACCTAGTTAGTTAACACCCAAAGTTCCACCAACAGAGCAGGCCCTGCCCAGTCTGAGCTCCTACATACAATAAATGAAAATAAAGTCCCTGTAGTACATACAAAAAGTTTGCTAAAAAAAACAGTTTAAATCAAATCCACCTCAAGTACAGACAAACCCATCCATAAAATTGTCTTTACTCAAAGACCAAATTGTACATAGTAGATAATGCAAAAAAATAAAACAACAAAATGTGTACCTCAAAAAAATCTGATTGTTAGATAAAAACCATGTGTACATATCACTTTTGTTAAATGTCACTGCCATTGTCTATATATAGCTGTATATTGTTTTTATATAGATATATGCATGCATAATGTGTATTTGTATAGTTAAAATTCAATTAGTTTTGATAAGTTGACGATATAGTGATAAGGGGTGGAATGTCCTAGGGTGACTATGTATCCCCAAATCGTCTGTTCTGTGTTCTGTATCTTTAAGAATGGTTCTGAGAGTGAGCAGAGAAAAAAGAAGCGCGCAGTTTGTTTTGAGAAACAAACTCACTCTTTAGAATCTGCTCTCGTCCTTGGGACTGTGTGTTTTTTTTTTTTTTCCTTCGTCGGATACACGGAGGGCAGCCAGAGAGAGTTTTTTTTTTCTCCTCTTGTTAGTCTAGCTAGCTGAGGCAAAGAAGCTTTCCTGGACTGTTTTTTTTTATTATTTTATTTTTCTTTGAGACTGTTTAAATCTGCTCAAGACTAAAAAACCCAGAGAAGCACCGAGATCTTGCACCCGTGGCCCACCGGGCCGGGGCTCGGCATTTTTCAGCACTGAAAAGACTGATAAACAGACTCCTGACACGGACTCTCAGTTTTGCCATCTCTCTTCAGAGCAGCGAGAAGTTTTATTGTTTCATATTATTATTATTGTTATTATTATTATTCATTCTTTATGCTTGTAGGCATTTTGTTTGTTAAATAAATAAAGCTTTTTTTTCCACTCTATCTCTAAGAAAATTATTTCCCCAAACCGGCTAAAAAAAAAGGCTGTTTAAATTTGCTTTTCAAAAAAACCCCATTCAAAAATTTCCTCCCAAATTTGCCCTAAACCAAGACACCCGGCTATTGGTACACCAACTATCAGCATCTACCACCTGAAGAAAGTATGGACCAAGGTCCAACCTGGAGGTGATAATGAAGACACAGCCAAGAAACACGCATGCTCTAAAAAGGCGGACCCGAGGAGGGACCATGCAAAACAGTTCCTGGAGTATGGAAAATAGTTTATAGAAAAATATGAATATACAACAGACTGATGCAATAGAAAGGGTATTTAAAAAATGTCTCTGATGCAGCAAGATGTGGACTTGGCTACATGCCAAGTCACCCAGCCGGCCGTACCTTGCTTTCTTTCTATCTCCTAATTGTCTTACTTTCTATTAAACTTATCTCTTAAAATCTACATAGAAAGTGAACCTCGTTTTTCACAGTAGCACACGCCAAAATCACACAAACTAAAACGCCTACAACACAAACTTTCACACACCATAACACATACGGTACACAAATGATTCCTTTTTTTTCCACTTAAGCACACACAATCACAAAACCACAGGACCACCAGACAGACAGGATCCATCCACAATACACACACACATCCGGCGCGTGGGATCGCGACCCAAAATGGGACCCTTCGTGTCTCAAAACTCGGGCTAGCCCCTCAGAGTATGGATTACCAAGGTGCACCTTTTAAACTACAAGCCGAAATCGGAGCCACCACTGCTCCTAAAACCAACAACACTGGCGGTCTGCTGCCGCCCCTGCCTCCCCCTACCTAGGAGGCAGCCACAAGTTACCAGCTTTACCTGGAACAACAACAACCAATACTCTGTGGAGTTTCCAAAACCCAGTCAGGCTTCTGCTTTGCATAAGACGTCTCTCATGACTTATAAGCTGCCTCTATTCAAAGGTACATGATTTTTAATTCAAATTTCTTTAAACATACCTTTTGTCCGTAGTTCCAGCAGGCTCTGGTCTTTCCCCGGGGGTGTCAGCGGGGCTGCGGGAGCCCTCTTCCCAGGAAATTCTGGGTGGGCGCCCTGAGGGGTCCCAGACTCCGATGGCCCCTCGGCCGCAGAGAGCAGGTCCTGCCGCGGTAGCCAAATGATTTATTAAAAATAAGGATATTGATCTAATACCGTGTCTTGGTTTAGGGCAAATTTGGGAGGAAATTTCCGAATGGGGTTCCTCTGAAAAGCAAATCCAAACAGCTCCTCCCCCTAGCCGGTCCGGGGAAATAACTCTTCAGAGAAGAGTGGAAAAAAAGCCTTATTTAGTTAACAAACAAAATGCCTACAAGCATAAAGAATGAATAATAATAATAACAATAATAATAATATGAAACAATAAAACTTCTCACAAGTTTCTTCTACATGACAGGTGTACATGGTACCAGGTCTGGATTCTTAGTTGTTATGTCATCTGAAAAAATGAGCTCTGCTACAGCCATCTCTCTCAGACGTTGGATCCCTTGTTCTATGGTCTTCCACTGTGTTTGCTGCAGATAGAGGTCATCTGCACACAGGTATCTTTGTGCTGCACTTTCCAGGATCCGTTTCCAGAGACTGTGAGGGTTAGCTTCCCTCATCATGCTTTGGTCAATGACAGGATCATGCGACAGAGATTCTAAATGCCTCGCTTCAGTGCCATCCAGAATGGTAGCCTCCCCTGCAGCATCTCAAAGGCGGACTAACCAACTAATTATAGATTCATCAGGTTGTCGCTTGTAGTCTTTTCTTAGGCTTCGAAGGTCCTTTAGGGAAAAGGTATCAATATTGGCTCTAGAATCTGTACCCCTCGATGTGGCTTCTGATTTTGGTGAAGGTCCTTCTCCTGGATTATCATTATCATCCTCCACCTTGCGATCGGTCTTGCTTTTACACTTTCCGCCTCTTGTATTAGCAGCAACAGACATTGGTTGAGGCCTACTGTCTAGTTTAGCTACTGGCCTGGAGCCTGGGATATTAGCTGCAGCCTGAGTGACTGGAATAGTAACTGTTGATTTGCATCATTGCCTCTTTGTCTCTGTCGGCTGCTTTACATTATTTAGCAGGGTGCGATAAGCATATGCCAGAGCCCAGCTTACTGCAATGATCTTTTCCCCCTTAGAGGCATCATGGTATTTCTCTTTCAGGTATTTCCCCACCTTGGCTGGATTTTGAATTTGTTCACGTGGAAAGTCCCAGACTACAGGGTCAGAAAACTC
>JANPWX010019868.1:211838-304409 GCA_024734555.1 Trochalopteron elliotii
AAAAGAAAAAGAAAAAGAAAAAGAAAAAGAAAAAGAAAAAGAAAAAGAAAAAGAAAAAGAAAAAGAAAAAGAAAAAGAAAAAGAAAAAGAAAAAGAAAAAGAAAAAGAAAAAGAAAAAGAAAAAGAAAAAGAAAAAGAAAAAGAAAAAGAAAAAGAAAAAGAAAAAGAAAAAGAAAAAGAAAAAGAAAAAGAAAAAGAAAAAGAAAAAGAAAAAGAAAAAGAAAAAGAAAAAGAAAAAGAAAAAGTTTGTTGGGGCCTGGCAGCTGATAGCCCTGGGGCTATGGTCTCCACCCTGTGAGAAAAGAACTCCACCCTTCAAAATTTTTAAAAGTTTAAAAGGGACAAATCAATAACAGTGCTGGCTGTTTGGCAATGGCCAGAGGCACACCAGCTAACCATGGCAACTCTTCTTATATACTTTTTCCATTGCATTGGTCAAATACATATTCATAATGATTATACATATTCAGATATTCCTTTGAACTCGTTTACATGTTCTGGGAATTCTTTAGCTTGGTTCAACCCCTGACCCACCTTTTTAGAGTACGTGCAGTAATCATGGATGCGGTTTTGAGGGTCAGGTGCCACTTCCTCACAACGGACCCCTGTTCCGTGGTTTCAGCAGATGACAGTTATTGACAGTTGAAGGGTCAGTAGGAGGGAGCTTCATCCCATCTGTTCCTTAAATGTTATCTGACCATGCAGATGATTTTAGCTGTTTCCATTATTGTAAGTTAACCACAAGTACTTTAAATCAACATCAGCTCTTTCACAAATATATCTGAGTTATTTTCATTATTGTCAGTTAATTACAAAAATAAAAGCATTAGTTATTATTTTACAACTACAGCTACTTCTGCAAAAGTTAACATTATAATGTCACAACACATGGCATCCACTTTCATATTTGCGAAAGCCAAAGCTATAATATGTTTATCACACTGTCCACAAACTGAAATATCATCCATAAATGATGTTCTGAGGATACGAGCTACACAGGGGCCAGGGCATTGGCCACAGAAAGCTGACAAATTATACTATATTAAAAGCAGTCAAAAGTGATTACAAACTGTACTATATCAAAATCATTGTGATTAATAATACTTTGCAAAAGCCAATACATAATAGCGAAAGCCAACTACGTAGTTATTTATAACAACCCCCAACGTGCTAAGCTTGATCCCTCTGTGAATGTATTTCTTCTCTCCCTAGACCTGAATTTACTTTATATTATTTCCATCAGCGAGCAGTTCAGGGCCTCAGTCATAAGGCCTATTCAGGGTGTGGTGGTCTTCTCTGCAGCTTTTGTAATGCAGTTTTGCTATAATAGGCAAAGGTCCTTCATGAAGATGTTTAAGCCATAAATTATAATGAAGCAGAACAAAGACTCCACAGCCAAAGGTTATGAAGTAGGTATGCTTTATTCGGTGGCCAGACACACGGGGGATAGCTCCGCCAAAGACGTGCACCCCAAACAGAGTAGGTGCTCTTGTTCAAATGCACTTAAACTCATACATATTTATGAAAGTTTCAGCATCACCTATACATATTCAGAACCTATCTCCGCCTACTCTTGCTTTGTATGTTAATCAGCTTTTTGTCAGTCTGCACTTGTGCATTGTCTCCTGGTGGTCTCAGGCAGGGGTCACTGGATGAAGTAAAATAGTCTTCCTCAGGTGTCCACTGTATGAACTCAGTCTGTGTGCAGGCTTTCTTGGTCTCTCACTATCCTCCAAGGCTCCTGGGCATAGCCTAAACTACAAATCAAGCTTTTTCCATTTTTTTGAGCACTGGTTCCTGCTTATCAGTCTTAAACAAATGAGCAAGGTCCTGTTTCTGTATGGCAAAGGATTATCTGCTTTTAACACACTTGATTACACAGTAAATTATAATCTGTTTGAATTTAGTTATAAGTTCCCTATATCATTACCCCCTTTTTCTATACCATAGGAAAATTCTTTTGCCTTCTAGGCAATACTGGGGTACTTTTTATTGCATTTTCATGTGCTTCAAGCATTGCGATCATTTCATTCATATACTTCATTATTTTAACAATCCAAATAAGCATAAACAATAATAAAGCAAAACTTATACAAACTAGAATCAAAAGCACTATTATAGGATGACACGTTTAAGATCCCAGTGGCGGTAGGGGACCATCTAAAGAGTACATCCCACCAATGGTGAGTTGTGTCGTCCCTTACTCGTTTTAAAACTTGCCCTATCTCCTCAGCATCATGGTGGACTGTGATTAAAGTTTTCTTTCCAATCTCCTTTACGTCTTTGCAAATCTTCCCTGGGTCTTCGTGTTTTTATAATTGTTCTACTAGAGTAAGGTTCATCTCGATGGGTGTAGGTAATATCTCCTGAACTGTAGTAAAATTAATTTTTACATAGTGGTATGACAAAACTGGTGCTTGATAAGAAAAATCGCACCTGTCTATTTTGACAAAATATCAGATACAAAGATTAGAATGGTTATTGTTCATAGTCGAATTATCTATCACTATGGTGGGGCACACTGTTCTTAGACATACATGGCCTTTGTCGGAGTCCAGGGCATCCCTTTGGGTGACCTGGGACCTGAAGAAGAGAATTTGAGCCCTGGACAGGGGGGTGTGAAGCCGGTCCAGGGGGGTTGGAGACCTTGGCACAAAGCCCAGAAAGACACCGAGTTTGATTTTAGTCCATTGGAAAAGCTTCCAGCACTAGGAGAAGAATTGCAAACCTCAAGGGTGTGAAAATAGTAGCTTAGCACAGCACGGGGTGAAAAATTTTGTAGTTTTAGGATTCTTAGTATAGAGATAAATGGGGGACAAGATGGAGGATTTAGGGTGTTGCCCTAAGTTCCTCTCCTTCTTCCTCGTCCTCCATCTTCTGAGGTAGTGATGACACAAAGTAGTTTGAGGGGATTGGGTTAAGGTACAAGTGACCTTTCTAGTATAGGCACTAGGCATTGGCACAAATTAGTAAATAATGGACACGTAGTTATCTGTATAAGAGTAGAGCACCGCCTCACCGAGGGGCAGTCGCCTCGTGTCCCAGCCGCTGTCCGGACCTCGGCTGGGTGCAGAGAAAACTTTGAGATATCAAATAATAAACAACACGAGAAACCTGAAAACAAGGCCTTGGAGACTCTGCTTTTTTACGCGACGCGGCTCAGGGCCAAGGACTCTTAACAGCCGGAATCTCGGGTGAGAAAACCAAACCCGAGAGCCTTGGCCTATATACACAAGCACAGTTGTCTAGTTGTAGCCCTGGTTCCATGCCTGAGGTGTTTTGGTTTTCTGAAATTCTTTTCCCAGGGAATTTTCTGTAAACAGGAGAAATGCTTTTGCAACTGTAACTTTGTTATTCATTCCTTTTCCTAGGAGGAGCTTCTTCTTGATATCCCTCTGGTCTGACCAATGTGATTGAAAAAGTTTGGCTTTGTTTCACCAATCAAATTGGTCTGTGTAAAATAGTATAAAAGGGAGACACATCCCAAAAATAAAGGAGTCATTTTCAGCCTTCTGAAGCTCGGAGTCTGTGTCGTTGTGGTGTAAAACAGCGTCATCTGGTGGACACCGACGTGATTGCACCCCCCCAATTTAAAGAAGAAGAGGGCTTTTCGGTAAAGCCGGCCCGCGAGCTTCTTGCCAGCTCGTTTCCCTCCGTTAAGGAGACAAAATTTCGGCAAAATGATAATTTCTACGTTAGACCCAGAGGATGAACTGGTCATAGAGCTCTGGGGAGACATTTTGGAGCAAAAAAAGACAAAAATCCCCAGAGAACTCTTTATCTTTGGGGCAGAGAGTGAGGCATTTTCCCTAATGCAGAGAAAGCAATTTCGAAGAGACTGTGGCAGTCCTTAGGGGACAGTCTCCATGAGACTTTATATGCTGGAAATGTAGACGTGGCGAATTTGATAATATCCTAGAAGAGATTTGTCATGGTGCTTCAAAGTTATAGAGGGACTTCCAGTTTAACTCCCAGTTCTGAGGTTTCTGCAAATGGAGACAGCTCTCAAAGTGATCTGGAATCAGAAGCAGAGACTGATGACAGAGTCCTGGTGGACAGAGACAGTACAGGAGCTGGGGCAGACCGTGAATCTAGCCGTGCATTGGAATCCCCCCGCCCACCCAAGCCACTACATTCGATTCAGCTTCCGTTTCTCATCGTGGGTTTGACCCTTGGGAAGGAGCTTGGACTCCCCTGCACTGCGTCACCGGTGGCCAGCGAGAGTGGGGTGGGCTAGGAATCCTCGGGACCCCCCCTGACCCCGACCCGCAGGCGCTGCGTCCCTTGGCGATGAGGAGTCTGTGCAAAGGCGGGGAACAGCCCATTTCCCATGCATTTCCTGCGGTGGGGGGGTGAACAGCCGGCAGCTCCGCCCTCGCCAGTGGCCAAATCGGTTTTGCAGGGTTCGATCACTACGAAGTGCCCGAACTGCGGTGTGTCTACGCCGTACCCCTTCGGCCACGGCTGATGGCGGCGCCGCGCCCACATTGCAACTGGCCCCCGCCATCGGGGGACTAGGCGGGTTCACTGCCGGCTCCTCGCTGCCCACTGCGCCTGCGCGGCCGGCGAAAGCGTCAGCGCCTGCACAGCCGACGGGGGTGCCTGTGCAGTCAGCGGGAACACCGGCAGGCGTGGTTTTGGTAGAACTGCTCTCAGATTCTGCCCCTGCGGGGGGTCAGCCCGCTCCCCTCCACCCAATGCGAGAGGCGCCGTCGGTGCGCGCTCGCGTCAAGGCTCCACCGCCCCCTGCCCCATCTCTTCCTGAAGCACCGGGTGGGGGTGGGGCTGGGGCTCAGTCGGCCATTCCTTTCCTGTGCTTAGGAGTAATCCTGATGCAGGACAGCCTAACACCCACCATGTTTTGTCGTGGAAAGCTCTGATAGACCTATGGGATAAGGTGGCCAAGTATGGTCTGGGTTCTTCTGAAGTAATGCAGATGATTCGAGTCATAAATACAGACATATTGGCACCATACTATATCAGGCATCTGGGTCAGGTGTTGTTTCAACCTGCCCAGCTTGAGGTGTTTGAATCTAATTAGAATCAATTGGCTATCAAAGTGATAGCACAAAATAGTTAATTGATCCCGCAGGACCCCAGGCGTGTGGATGGAGTTGATGTGTTCACAGGAGTCAGCGCATATGCTGACCCTGATGTTCAGGCTGGCCTTCCCCAACTTGTGCTGGAACAGTGCCAGAAAACGGGAATTGCAGCACTGGTGAAGACCATTGAATTGGCTGTTCCAAAACAGAGATTTCTGACCATAGTCCAAGGGTCAAAAGAATCGTTTTTGGAATTTGTTGAGAGGCTTTCTGCAGCTGTGGAGAAGCAGGTGGAAGATGTAGATATGAGAACACTTTTGCTCAAACAGCTTGCAAGGACTAACTCCAATGCAGACTGCAGAAAGCTCATTGAGGCCCTCCCTGGAGATCCTTCTCTAACAGACATGGTCAAAGTGTGTGCTAATGTAGACACCACAGATCATAAGACGGCTGCCTTCACTACTGCATTGCAGTCAGCCTGGAAAGGGCAAAAAGGTGGACAGCAGAAACAGGGGAATGCGCAGGACAGCAAAAACAAAGTAAAAGCTTCCTTGTTTTTCTGTTCTTGGTGTGGAAAGCCAAACCATACTGCAGAGGTTTGTAGGGCAAAAGTCGCTGCCAATAGTTAGTCTTTGCCAAGTTCAGGAAACGGGAAGCAGAGCGCCAAGGGGAAACGCGCACAGACACAAGCATTTCCCCAAGTCCTGATGCCAAGGCAGGCTTGCTTAGCCAGCTTGCAGCCAGCAGCTGGGCTCAGCTGGTGTTGATGTCTGCACAGCAGCAACAGTCATCTTAAACTCTTGCAAAGTGCACAAAGTCCCCCTGGATGCCTTTGGACCCCTGGGTGAAGGCAAAAGTGCCTTCCTCATGGGGAGGTCGAGTGCCACTTTTCAGGGTATCATTGTGCATCTAGGACTCATTGATGCAGATTATACAGGACAAATTTGTGCCATGGTTTCCACACCCACTCCCCCGTCACTATCCCCGAGAAAACTCGAATTGCTCAACTTGTGCCTTTTAAGTCTTCTGTTTCTAGGACAGAGAACCGGTGGCGAGGGGATGGCTGCTTCGGATCTACCAGGCCGCCTCAAGTTCACTGGACTGCAGTCCTGACTGACCAGCATCCTGAGATGTGGTGTACACTGTGCCTCCCTGGCGCCACCCTGTCGAAGATCCACCTTTGAGGTCTGATAGACACAGGGGCGAACATAACTATCCTCTCCTCTGCGTGGCCTCCGCAGTGGCCTCTGGATCCTGTGCAGTCGCCTGTCGCGGGACTGGGTGGAACAACGCAATGCTTTGTGAGCCAGCAGCCTGTGATGATCATGAATTCAGAGGGACAGTCAGCTATGGTTCGACCTTATGTCACCACAGATATTGCTAACCTCTGGGGGTGGGATGTACTGGTGGCTTAGGGGGTACGCATCGGGACGGATTTTTGATGGGGGCCACTGTGACAAAGGGCACACTGTGTCCTACGCCTCCTTTACAGTGGCTGGTGGACAAACCCATCTGGGAGAACCAGTGGCCCCTCCCGGAAGAAAAATTGGTTGCCCTTCGAGATTTGGTCCGGGAGCAACTGGACCAGGATCATCTTGAGTTTTCTACCAGTCCCTGGAGCACTCCTGTCTTTTGCATCAAAAAGAAATCTGGGAAATGGAGGTTGTTACAAGACCTCCGGAAAGTTAATGCCATGATGGAAAGCATGGGGAAGCTACAACCTGGTATGCCATCGCCCACCATGCTTCACGCAGATTGGCCGGTTCTCATCATTGATCTGAAGGATTGTTTCTTTACAATTTCTTTGCACCCTGATGACAAACCGAAATTTGCCTTCACGGTGCCAGCAATTAACAATGCTGAGCCTGCACAGAGATATCAATGGATGGTCTTGCCACAAGCCATGCGAAATTCTCCAACCATTTGCCAATGATATGTGGTCCTGGCCTTGTCTGGAGCTCGCAGGAAATTTTCTTGATGCCCATATTCATCATTACATGGATGATATCCTGATGGCAGCATCCACTCAGGATGAGCTATTGAGGATACAGCCTCAGCTGCTTGATGCTTTGCATTCTCATGGGCTGCAGGTGGCTCCAGAGAAGGTTCAACAGCAACCTCCTTGGAAATATTTGGGGGTCAAAATTTTGGAACGAACAATCCAACACCAAGAGGTGCGATTTGTGCATTCGTTTAAGACACTGAATGATGCACAAAAATTGGTAGGTGTCATCATGTGGTTACGTCCATATTTGGGACTGACCAGGGCACAACTGTCTCCACTGTTTGATCTGTTAAAGGGAGACTCTGATTTGAGATCACCTCGCACATTGACCCCTGAAGTGCAACGAGCGCTGGAGGAGGCTCAGCAAGCTGTTTCTGCTTGCCATGTCTATCCCATTGACCCTTCCATTGATGTCACTGTTTTCATTACCACTCCAGATTTGCATCCCACAGGCATCATCGGCCAATGGAGTGACAAATGGCCTGATTCCTTGCACATTTTGGAATGGGTCTTTTTGCCCCATCAGCCACAAAAGACAGCAACCACACTATTTGAATTAATTGCTCGCCTGATAATCAAATGCCGGCAATGGTGTTTGCAATTGATGGGAGCGGATCCCGCAAAGATCATAGTCCCAGTAGAGCAGGAAAACTTTGACTGGAGCTTTGCAAACTGTTTCACTGCAAAGTGCTCTAGAAAACTTTTCAGGGCAGATCACTTATCACCTGCCCAGCCACGAGCTACTGAAAGTGGCGAAATTAACTGAACTTTCTTTGCGGCCCAAAAATAGTCAGGAGCCGGTGCAAGGACCCACCATCTTTACTGATGGTTTGGGAAGAACAGGAAAAGCCATTGTTACTTGGCAGGATGGATCCGAGTGGCAGGAGATGGAAGGTCATGAGACTGGCTCAGCCCAATTGGTTGAATTGAGAGCTGCTGTCATGGCATTTCAGCAATTTTCCCAGGTTCCTTTCAATTTGGTCACAGATTCTGGCTATGTGGCAGACATAGCTCAACGATTGGGTTATTCAGTTTTGAAAAAAGTCAGCAATGCTGCTTTGTTTCATTTGCTGAAAACCTTGTGGTGTGCCATTCAGGCCCGGGTTCATCCATACTACATTCTGCATGTTAGGAGCCATACCAATCTGCCAGGTTTCATAGTGGAGGGCAACGCGAGGGCTGACAAGTTGGCTAACCCAGCTTGGGTAGCACCTCAGCCTGATACACTCGCGCAAGCCAAGGCATCACATGAATTCTTTCATCAGAATGCGCATACTTTGCAGAAGCAGTTTCAGTTGATACCAACTGAGGCTCGTGACATTGTCAATTCTTGTAACGACTGTCACACATTTGCTGTGCCTTTGCCAGCAGGGGTAAACCCCAGAGGCCTCAAGACCTTGCAGATTTTGGCAGACAGATGTCACCCAAATTGCCGAATTTGGCTGACTCAAGTATGTGCATGTGTCTGTCGACACCTTTTCTTCTGCTATGTGGGCTTCTGCTCACACTGGAGAAAAAACCCGCTATGTCATTGCCCACTGGAGGCAGGCCTTTGCTGTTCTAAGCATACCTTTGACTGTGAAGACTGACAATGGTCCTGCTTATGCCTTGCAGAAGGTGCGGCAGTTCCTGCAATTGTGGGGTGTGTCACACAAGTTTGGCATTCCACATTCCCCAACTGGTCAAACTATTGTTGAACACTCTCATGGTACTCTAAAGCGGGTTCTTCAAAAACAAAAATGGGGAATGCAGGGTGAAACCCTGCCCAGTCGGTTGGCAAAAGCTTTGTATACGATCAATCACCTTACGGTGCCACAGAATTCAAATAATCCTGTTATTTTGAACCATCACCTTTCGTTGCAGGCTTCGGACGAGACACATCAGCCTCGAGCGAAGGTTCGGGTATGAAATTTAACCACCAAGCAGTGGGAAGGCCCATTTGAGCTTATCGCTTCGGGTCGTGGGTATGCATGTGTATCCACAGATACTGGGTTACGCTGGGTACCTGCAAAGTGTGTTCGTCCTGACCTGCAATGGCAAAGGCAGAATCAGGCCAACAGGCAACCTGAAAACCGTGACCAGAATGAAAGTCATCAAGTGGAGGAATCTTTGAGTGATGGCTCAGCTGCAGATGATGCGAGTGATCGCTCGGATGGGCCCTCCACAAGCAGACAATGAACACTTTGCATTTTTCTTTTTTCTTTTCTTTTTTTAAAACAGAAAGGGGTGAGAGGTAGCCCTGGTTCCATGCCTGAGGTGTTTTGGTTTTCTGAAATTCTTTTCCCAGGGAATTTTCTGTAAACAGGAGAAGTGTTTTTGTAACTGTAACTTTGTTATTCATTCCTTTTCCTAGGAGGAACCTCTTCTTGATGTCCCTCTGGTCTGACCAATGTGATTGAAGAGGTTAGCCTTTGTTTCACCAATCAAATTGGTCTGTGTAAAATAGTATAAAAGGGAGACACATCCCAAAAATAAAGGAGTCATTTTCAGCCTTCTGAAGCTCAGTCTGTGTCATTGTGGTGTAAAACAGCGTCATCTGGTTAACCCGATGAACCTCAAAATGACAGATACTCTGTTCAGTATCTAAGCAAATGTCTTGTTCATTTATCGTGTTGCTTTCACAAATGAATCCTAGTTGTTCCCTTGCAATACAAGACTATATTTACAGTTCCCACTTCCCCATAGTCTTTTGTGCCCAAGTTTTATGTTCAGAAGGATATAACACAGCTTTGTCATGGTTCAATCCTAAGACAATGATGGGGTGAATAATGTGTATTGAGGCATTATGTATGGTCAACATGAAAGCAGTCACCAAGCTAATGACAGGTTCATAAGTGAAATTTACTAAAGTCCACCTGGATTGAAGCTCTCTCTTAACTCAGTAGCATTGTCCCTAACAACCCTTTCAATCTCAGTGGGGAAGGTGCCCTCCCCTCCCTCTCGTATAATTGAGGCAGCCACTGATTGCATCCATAGTTGTGCCTATACACAGCTAAGGGCTAAAGAAACGTCTTGAACTGTATCTAGTGTGATTATTGTTAATTCATGATTCTGTTCCTCTGTATTTTCCCACCCTGGTAATACTTTAGATAATTTCCATTGACTAGTGCCTAGTGCTAGCAAGGAAGACTGTAGAGGTTTTTGTAATTTAACTATATTGCCACCTGTCACAGCTAATCTGTTCATTAGTACTTCTGAATCTATTGCATTTAAAACCCCCAGTCCTGTTCCCAGTGCCCCTGTAAGGTCTCTCTTCCTTCGAGTTGTGTGGGGCATAAGTTTCTGTAGCCAATTAGTCCATTCCATGAAAGAAGTCTTAAGGAATGGAGCACATTCTGACCGGATGTTAGAAGCATTCACCTGCATTGCCATTTCAACTTGTTTAAGGGACCATTCTTGGTTAATCAATAGCTTTTGAATTCCTGTATTTTTAATGGCATATGGCCCTATTTTGGTGATTGCGGGTTGGAGCTCCTCCTTATGTTGGGGCTTTTCTTTATTTGTTATGTTTTTATCAAGATCCTTGCTTTTATTTAAACAAATCTGTGTTATTGTATAGAAGCTGTGTTGCCCCTTGTTCTTTGCCTTCAATGAGATTTCAGAAACCGTACAGTCAATTAAGCATTTGTTGCCAATTTTTGTTGAACGTATGGGTCCATATTTTGTCGTATTGTATAACACTTTCCGACCAGTTTGTTGTGTTCCCAGCAACACCCATACGTGTAGACCCACACAAGTCATCCCACAACCTACTAACAGTGGTGGTGCCATTGCAGGTGCTTGTGGGTATTACATTTTTTGTTTCTTCCGTATTCTCATATCCTTTGAGTAAAATTAGGATTGTGAAAAGAATAACTTTCCAGGATGTACTTGCGTGACTTTCCAGGAAGACTGTGGAGACATTTTGATTCTGGTGTGATGTATCCATGATGCTTGTTCACTGATTTTGACTGCTGTGAATGAAGTGAGGAGCACTTGGAATGGTTCCTCCCACTGCGGTTCCAGAGTTTTTTTTCTGCAAGAGACTTTACACATACATAATCTCCAGGTTGTATGTTATGCACAGGCCCATCCAAACACCTACTTCGAGTCCCAACCACATGTTTCTGAATTTTGCTGAGTTGTTTGCCTAATGCCATCATGTAGGAGGTCATAATTTCATCCCCAGCTTGTGTGGACATCCCTTTTTGTATTCCATAGGGTCTACCATACAAGATTTCAAAAGGGCTCAGTCTTTCTTTTATCCTTGGCTTAGTTCGTATGCGCAAGAGTGCTAGAGGAAGAGACTGAGGCCAGGCCAAGTTAGCTTCCTGTCCTAATCTCACAACCTGCTGTTGGATCAAGTGGTTCATCTTTTCTGCCTGGACACTTGACTGAGGATGATATGGGATATGACGTTGCCAATTGATACCTAAATGGAAGCTGATTTGCTGTACTACTTTTGAGACAAAATGTGGTCCCCTGTCAGAAGACAGTTGCTGGAACTCCAAAGCGTGGTATTATCTCTTGTATTAGTATTCTGGTTACCTCCCGAGTGTTGGCTGTTCTGGTAGGGAATGCTCCTGGCCAACCTGAAAAGGTATCAGTACCAGCAAATATCTGTACCCCCCTCCTCTTGGGAGTTCCGTAAAATCAATTCGCCACTGGTCCCCAGGTCTGTTGCCTTTCCCAATTTGGCCTAATTTTGGTTTGGAGGTATCTTTGGGATTAGTCTGGAGGCAAAGATCACATTGCCGAGTCACCTGTTTTACAGTGGTGTATAAACTTCTAGCTACAATTCTTCCAAGTAGGTGATTGTATAGGGCTTCTGCCCCCCAGTGCCTTTTCTTATGTTCTTCCCTAACCACAGACCATATTAGATAGGAGGGAATGATCAGTTCCCCTTGTGGGGTGAGAGCCCACTCTCTTTCATTATATGGCCCATGTAGGTCTTCAATGAGTCTTTGATCCTCTTTGGTATAGTTTGGCTCACCTTCTAGGGAGATTTGCCCATTGAGGATCAAAGCTCCCTCTGTTTTTACCTCTCCCTTGGCTGCCTGTTTTACTTCTCTGTCTGTCAGCTCATTTCCTTTTTCCAATTCCGTGCTTACTTTTTGATGTGCCTTGATATGTATAATTGCTACCTTCTCAGGGAGTTGAACTGCCTCCAACAGTTTCAGGATCTCTTCTGCATGTTTGATGTTTTTGCCCTGTGAATTTAATAATCTTCTTTCCTTCCAGATTGCTCCATGTGCATGTACGACTCCAAAGGCATATTTTGAGTCTGTATAAATATTCACAGTTTTGCCTTGGGCCAGTTCTAAAGGACAGGTTAGAGCAATTATCTCTGCCTTTTGTGCAGAGGTGTTGATGGGCAAAGGTCCTGACTCTATTATTTCTTGACTGGTGATGATGGCATATCCAGCGTGTCTTTACCGCTTGGGACATAACTGCTTCTATCAGTGAACCAGCTTTCTGTGTTCTCCATAGGGCTATCTTTCAAGTCTGGATGGCTCAAACATGTTGCTTCAATGGTTTCTAGATAGTCATGATGCACTGGTTCCCCTGTATTTCTGCTGAGGAAAGAGGCTGGATTGACAATGTTAGTTACTACAATTTCCACATGCTCTGCTATTGTAGCCTGGTATTTCAAAAATGTTTGCGGGGAAAGCCAATACCCACCTTTCATCTCTAGTACTGCAGATACTGTATGGGATACCAACACAGTCATTTTCTGGCCCAGGGTAAATTTTTGGGCCTCCTGGATGTTTAATACCACAGCTGCAACTGCTCACAAACATCCGGGCCAACCTTTTGCAGTTGCATCCAGTTGTTCGGACAAGTAAGCCACTGCTCAGAGATACGGGCCCAGATCCTGTGCTAATATTCCTAGGGCAATCCCCTGCTTCTCATGGGAAAAGACAAAAAATGGTCTACTCACATCCGGGAGTCCCAAGGCTGGAGCCGACATCAGAGCCTTTTTCAGTGACCTAAAGGCTTGTATAGCTCCTTGTCCTAGGGTGACTTTATGATGCTTGTATCCCCAACCGTCTGTTCTGTTTGTGCTGTATATTGAGTTCTGTGCCTTTAAGACTGGTTCTGAGAGTGAAGCAGGGGAGAAGGGGAAGCACCGAGTTTGTTTTTGAGAAAGCTGCCTGACTCCTATGCATTCCTTCTCCAGGAGTGTGTTCAGATGAGGCTCAGACAGACTGAGGGACAGAGATGTTTTTGCTTTCAGTTAGTTCTAGCTAGCTAGGGCAGAGAAGTTCCCTGGACTGTTTTTTTTTCCTTTTTCTTGGGGCTGTTTAAACCTGCTCTGGACTGAAAGACCAAGAGGAGCACTGGGAGCTTGCATCTGCGGCCCACTGGGGCCTGGACTTCGGGGTTTTCCAGCAGCGCCGGAGGGACTGGGACTGATAAGAGACTGAGAGAGCTGAGCTACACTCACGACAAGGACTTTTTCAATTTGCCATCTCACTCCAGAACAAGAGGTTTTATTGTTTCATATTATTCATTCTTTGTGCTTGTGGGCACTTTGTTGAATAAATAGTTCTTTTCACTTTTCTCCAAGGAAGTTCTTTCCCAGACCGGTTGGGGGGAGGGGCTGTTTGGATCTGCTTCCCAGAGGGACCCTATTCGGGGTTTTTCTCCCAAATTTGCTCTAAACCAAGACACCTCCTTTATCTCATTCTTGTTGTCTTGGTATTCTTGTTTCTCAGGCTCTTCTTATTTCTAGAACAGTTTGTGTCTCTGTAACCTTGATACATTCCAAAAGGACTGATAATAATAACAAATACCTACAGGTGGTAGTTTGGCTGTAGCACTTTGTATTCCAAGTTATTCAGATACATTGCTACACCCCTTGCTTCTATTCTAGAACAGCTCATGCTTAAAATTGCAAGCCATAAGCTCAGGTGGCCCTCGAAAACAGTTGTGGGAAAAACTGCATGTCAATGGGAGTCACTTTCACATAGCAAACAGATTTTTTTTTTCCCAGATGGACTGTTTTGCTGTGACATTAAAGCCACAATAGAACTGTTTCTTGTGGAAAAGTCTGCATGGCATGACAGGAGAGACTCCTCTCCCTAAGTGAACTGAAGAAGAGTTGGTTTTTTTTAAGTGGTAAACTGATGGAAAATCCTAGATTTTGTCTCTTTATGTTGTTGGTGAGAAAGGGAAGAGGACTTGGGGGGAGGAAAAGTTTTCTAAAGGTTTATTCTGATTCCTATTATTCTTCTTTTAATTTTTAAATAAAGCTTTCTTTATACCCTTTAAAGTTTTGAGCCTGCTTTGCCCTTCCCCTAATCCTTATCTCACAGCAAAAAATGAGTAAATAATTTTAGTAGGCATACTGATGTTTGGCCAGCACTCAACCCACTACATTAATTGGTGCCGTGACTCAGATTGCAAACCAAGCCCACTACACCTTCCCATTTGTTCTGGCACATTAGGGTCTCACCCTGTATCAGTCAATGGGAAAACCTTAGTAACTGTGCCCTGGATCAACCCGCTTGCTATATGTGCCTCTACAGAAGTTATAATAGCTTTATTAACCATCTGTCTCTCAGTGGGATCAAGCAATGTGCCCATCACAGATTTCAAATCACTCCAGTCAGGGTTCTGTGTGTCAATTGCCCTTGCTACCAAATTGGCTACTTTATCTGGGTTTTCTTTATATTTTCCAACAGTGATCTTTTACTGTTCTAACTCTACAATAGAGTACGGGACTTTTATATATACAGGGCCTTGGTTACCGACTGCCTGTCTCAGAGGGGCTTGTAGAACTGGTTCTTCTCTTTTTGACTTAGTGCGTTTGGCTATTGGACTATGCTCTCTTATGGTTCTTCTCACTATCTTTCTCCTCCTTCACTTGCTCAAAGCAGCTGTTTTTTCATCCTCTTCTTTGGAAGAGCTATCTGAACTAATACTACTGTCTGTTCTCGCCAAACAGAGCCTGCTACGCCATGGAAACCAATCAGTTTCAGCTCGCCTAGCTTGGCCAGGCAAGACCTCATCTCTTGAGTCCATCTCCAGGCGAGCGGTGTTGCCATGGAAATTTGAGTGGATGTTGTTACCTCTGAGCGTGGCATAGGTGCCACTCCCTTGGTGGGAGGTCCCCTCTCCGCCCTCTTGGTGGGAGGTTCTGTGCCCACCCTCTCGTTGGGAGGCTCTGCCTTTCGGCTCCACCTCTAGGGGCCGTGCTGTTGGCTGCCCAGGCTGGCTGTCCCCCCCTTGCCCCTCTCGACTCGAGAGGGATCGGAGGAGGAGGGGGAAGGGGAAAAGGGTAGAATGGCCAGAAGAAAGTTCGCCTGTCTGCTTCTGCCAGAGCGATCTTTGGGCGCAGGAGTTGCCCTTCCTCCCTCCCCAACCCGGGAGCTGCTGCCAGAGGAGGGGAGGGAGGGGAAGGGGGAAGCGGCAGCCAGAGCAAAGCCTGTGGGTGCACTTTCCCTAGCGCCGCCGCCTCCTGAGAGGGGTACGGTGGCCCATAAAAATCCTTTTTTTGCTCCCACTCTTCTTTTATCTGTGGGGGCATCGCCAAAGCCATACTCCCCACCCCTGGCCACCCCCGGCGGTGGTGGCGGCAGGGGGGGATGGAACCGCAGGAGGCCCTGCCCTCAGAGCAGGGGCTACAAAATCTGTTTCCACCTCCTCCCTGCCCCCACCACATGATGGATCTACTGTAGGCTCTTTTTTTCCCTTTTTTTTTCTTAAAAGCATTATATGCTCCTTCTTAGATCCCCTTAGCTTTTCATGATGTGATATAACCATAAAAAGCCTCGCATATTTAAATTCTCCAAAATACTGGTCTTGACGTATGCAAGAAATCAAATTTAATATTAATTCTTCATCTAAGCTACCAAACTTAGGCCACCTCTGATTGTTGTCTATTTTATAAGTTGGCCAAATTAGTCTAGACAGCCTAATTAATTCAGGTTTTGAAAAGGGTGGATATTTACCAGTTAATTTTTGCCAGTTTTCTAACATTAAGCCCAAAGGCGAATCTCTGGGTATTTGTGTAGCAGAATTTCTTAGGGAAGGTGGACATGATCTGTATTTGGACTGTAATTGAATCACCCAGACTGGGCCCTAGAGTTGAGGCCTGTAGGAGTTGTGGCGCAGCTGGTATTTCAGCTGCCAAGTCTGTGGTGCAGTAAAAATTACACCTTAAGGTGTTAACAAGGAACAGAGGGTTTTCTAGTAGACAATACGTATAGCAATTAGTGGGGACACAGTAGCTGCCTTAAGAGTTTGTTTAACAATGTGTGTTTGCATTTTTCCCTGTGCTGTATGCCAATGAGGATGCACCTGTAAAGTAAGCTATGTAGAAGTGTATATAACCTGCTGTCTTAGTAAGAATAAATGGAGAACGTAGCATTAACCATACTGGTCGGATCTGCGTTTGCTCTCGCCCAACTTCTCACTTATTTTTGGGGTTCCCTCGGCTTCTAATGGCGCCTGACGGGCCAGGGACCCAGCGCTTCGATGCAGATTAAATCGTTTAAATACGGGGTTAATGGCATGCCTTTTTTATGGGTTCACTTTAATGTGGTGAAGACTCCGTTTTGGTCCCTTTTTTGCTGGCCGACCCGGGGCCGAATTCTACAGAGCTGGGACGTTGGGTCCACGTTTGCTGTTGCCATCTCACGTAGAGAGCAACAGCGCCATGCCGTGGGAGAAGGTAAGCCGCAGTGGGGAACAGAGTCTGAGTGCACAATGGATACGGAAATGGCGGCGGCCACGTGGCTTTTGTTTAATCTCCTCTCTAAGAGAGGTGAAAAACTAAAAAAAAGTGACTTAGAACAGTTGGCCTTGTGGGCCAGAAAGAGAGGGAAATTAAATAAGCCATCGCTCTTGTTTAGCGCCACGGAATGGCGAGAAATTGGTGACTTAATATGGGACACGGCCATCGCTGTCTGCAAAGATGGCAAGCTAGCTCACAAACTAGGGGCGGTCTGGAAAAAAAGCTATAAATACCTTACAGACTGTCTCTGCTGAACGGAAGGCTGCCGAGGCTGCCATCCGAGCTCTTGAAGGGGTGGAGGCTGAAAAACTAGAACCCTAACCCCAACCGCCCTCCAAAATTGCGAAATTTCTCAGACTGCATCATATGCGTCCCATGAAAGGTGTCTCGGTGCCGGTGAGCGCGACTCCGCAGGATGTCCTGGATCATGTGACTCAGGCGGAGGAAGTGTCCCCATTGCTGCCCAGGCGAACTGAACGAGACCAGGAAGTAGCCCAGCTGCTCCATTCTGGGGGCGTGGACAGTGACAAGGAGTCAGGTGGAGCCGAAGGTGGAGCAGGGCCAGCCCGGGAGGTGGACCACCGGGGCGGTGCGCAGGGCAGAGACTGCAGAAAGGCGGCGCGTGGCACAGTGGTGCAGCCCCCCCTCTCTCCCGCTGGGGGAGACAGTGTTGGCAGCGCGGGCGGAGGCAGCCCGGAAGGGGGAGCCGGCCCCACTGCAAGCAGCAGCTGCGGTGACAGAGACAGGGACACAGCCACGTCACACCATCATAGCAGCGGAATGTCCCCTCCCATCTGGATCGGACTCAGACGTGTCGAGAAGCAGGAGCCCAGTCTTCTTGTCTCGCAACAAGCAGCGGGGGCACGCACAAGCACAGCACGCACAAGCACAGCACGCAAATGAAGTACATCAAGTAATCTCCAAAGTAGCCTAACTGTCACATCACCAGAATCAATTAGAAACACATGCATCTACGAATCCTCAATTGCAGGAACAGGGAGAGCACAAACCCCTCCCATCTCCACCTGCCTCAACATTTCATTCAACTGCACAGCTGGTGGCACTGCCTGGGCTTTCAGACGATCCCATTGGACAGCGTTGGGCCACAGTCGCCAGAGATGCCATTCTGAATGGAGATTGGGAGAGGGCCGGTTCGATATCCTGTCCTGTCATTATTGGAAATGGTGTTGCCTCCTGGCAGCCGCATGATTGGAAGGTGCTCCACCAGGCAAAACAGATTGTTTCCACATACGGCATTCGGTCTGAAGCAGTGAAGAACATCATTCAATACATCTTCACTGCTGACATCCTTTGTCCTGCAGACTCTTCAAGTATAGCTTCTCTGCTTTTGACACCTTCACAATTTCTCATTTTTGAGAGAGAGTGGAAATGTTTAGCAGTGGAAGAAGCAAACAGACACAAAGTAGTAGGTGATCCTTTTTATGCAGTGCAGCCTGACATGCTCACAGGACCTGGACGGTATGCTACAGCAGACATGCAACTCACATTTCCTATGTCAATGCATCAGCTGTCCCAAACATTAGCTCACAGAGCTTTGCTGCTGGTTCCAGATAAGAAAAAGCCAGCACCTTACGCTACAATAAAGCAGGGAGCAACAGAACCATATGGACAATTCATTGACAGATTGGCAGCTGCTTTAAAGGATGCTGCAGATGTACCATCAGAAGTCCAAGAACACCTGTTCCGTTCTCTAGCTTTTGAAAATGCTAACTCATGTACCAGGGCCATTCTGGCCACACTTCCTCAAACCTGTCCAGTGGATGAAATGCTAGTGAGAGCCACTCGAGCTGAGCAGAGCACTCAGTCTGCAGCATTCACAGCAGCCGTGCAAGATGCAGTGAAAGAAACAGGCCACGTCATTGCAGCAGCCTTGTCAAGTGGCCCATTCAAATACAACTATAAAGCCTCACATCCCAACAAAGCAACTAAAAGCATCTGCTTTCACTGTGGTGAGATGGGCCATTTCAGGCAAGCCTGTCAAAAGACTGTATGGTGTCACAAATGTAATGTTGACACCTATGCCTCTGAAGCATGTCGCAAGTTGGGAAACTCCAGAAGCAGCGCCTTGCGGCACCACGCGAAGACACAAATAGATGCCCTGACCTTGATGACCCAATAAATGGTTTCTTTTCAAAAAATAAACCAGCCACGTGGGGAAGCCTTGGCATTGATATCACAACAGCCGCTGAAGCTACCCTGCAAGACAAAGAAGTTACCCTGATTCCTACGAATGCACATGGTCCCATGTACACCACAAATTGTTTAATTGGAGGTTTGCTCCTTGGGAGGTCCTCCACAAGTAAACAGGGCGTGATTGTCATTCCAGGTGTCATTGATGCAGATTTTACCCGACAAGTACAAATACTGGCATACGCCCTGCAACCACCTGTGACAATTCCAAAAGGCAGCAGAATTGCTCAAATTGTACCATTTGAGACTCTTTTAGCACATCGCTCGAGACCAAGACAACCAAACGAAATACTAAGACAAGACAAAGGCTTCGGATCAACAGGTCACGATGTCTTCTTCACCTTGGACTTGAATGATCGTCCAATCAGACCAGTGCACCTGCAACATGGATCCCTTCGCATTCTCCTGAATCTTCTGGACACAGGGTCCGATGTCTCTATAGTGAACCAATTATATTGGCCACCTGACTGGCCTTTGCAAGCTCCCAGCACCCACATTGTAGGAGTGGGTGGAATGAAGATTCCTTCAATCAGCGCAGATCCCATCAGCCTCACCTTTGAGAACAATCAAGTCATTGTAGCCACATCATACGTCATGACCCTACCCATGCAGCTTCGAGGACTGATTGGCAGAGATATACTGTCCCAGCTTGGCTTGAAGTTAACTACAGACCAGCATTTTTCTTGACGGCCACTGCAGAGCAGCCGCCCATTCTGAAGATCACCTGGTTGACTGATACCCCTGTATGGGTTGAGCAGTGGCCCATAACTGAGAACAGGCTGTAGGCTGCAAAGCAACTGATTCAAGAACAACTTGACGCTGGTCATATTCATCCTTCTGTAAGTCTGTGGAACACTCCAATTTTTATCATACCTAAAAAATCAGGTAAATGGAGACTGTTGCATGATTTACGAAAAGTCAGTGCGCAAATGCAGGCCATGGGTGAGCTGCAACCTGGCCTCCTGGCACCAACCATGATACTGCAGGGGTGGAACATTGTTGTCATCAATCTAAAGGACTGTTTTTACACCATTCCACTCCACCCTCAGGACACTCAACAATTTGCTTTCACTGTACCATCTGTCAACAGAGCAGCCCCAACAAAAAGATATGAATGGACGGTCCTTCCCCAGGGCATGCGCAACTCACCCACCATGTGTCAGCTGTTCGTTGACTGGGTGTTGCAACCAATCCACCAACACCTCTCAAATGCGATGATCTATCACTACATGGATGACATTCTTATTGCCACCAAGCACCTGTTGGCAGACTCAGAATTAAACTGGGTGATTGAACAGCTAAAACAGCATGGACTGACAGTAGCTCCAGAAAAAACACAGCGATCAGCTCCTTGGAAGTATCTAGGGTGGCTGATCACGGATGCACAGATTCGACCTCAAAAAATCACCCTGCACGACAGCATCACCACCTTGCATGATGCTCAGAAACTGTTTGGAGACCTGCAATGGGTTCGTACCATTGTAGGCATCACCAATGACGATTTGCAACCGTTTCTGCCATGGCTTCAAGGTACCAACGCTTTCAGTCCACGGGTTTGCACTCCCGAGCAAGAAGACGCTCTTGTGAGAGTTTCAGAAAAATTGCGCTCTGATTGGAGTGCTCGCCGTGTAGAGCATCTTCCATTGTCACTGTTTCTCTCCAATGCTGAGGCCTGTCCTCTTGCCGTTGTTTTTCAGTGGCAAAAGAAAAAGGGGGAGAGCCGACCCGGCTGGAAGGTGGATTCCACAGCAAGTGTGATAGAGTGGGTGTTTTTACCCGTTCAACCGAAGTGCCGAGTCATGAGCAGAACTGATGCTCTTGCTGCCTTGATACGAAAAGGCAGAGACAGAATCATAGAGATTGACGGGAATGATCCAGCAGACATTAGTGTTCCCGTGAGAGACGACGATCTAGAATGGCTGTTGAGACACTCTGTTGCATTGCAAGAGGCATTGTTAGGCTTCACAGGCATGGTTCACAACAAGCAACCAAAAGGCGCGATGTGGCATCTGATCAGACATCATCGGTGGGTGGAGAGGCCCCTGTGTTCCCTGAGACCAGTTGAAGGAAGAACAGTTTTTACCGACGCCGGCCAAAAGACAAAGAAGGCTGCATGTGTTTGGCAGCAACAAGGAAAATGGGTGCAACATGTAATTGAGGGTGAAGCAGAAGACAGTCTGCAGACCCTGGAATTGAAGGCCGTGTGTTGGGCTTTGCAAACCTGGAACACAGAACCAATCAATGTCGTTTCGGACTCTCTGTATGTAGTAGGAGTAGTCCAGAGGATTGAAGAGGCACTCATCAGGCAGACCCAGAATCAGTGACTTGGAGAGCTGTTTTTGCAATTGCGAAGCATTCTTAAACAGCGTCAGCATGCCTTTTGTGTCATGCACATTTGAAGCCATCAGTGCGACAGAGGCTTAGGGGAAGGCAACGCGCAAGCAGATGCCACGGTCAGCTGTGCTGTCCATGTTCCCCCACAGAAAAAGTTTGAAAGAGCTCACAACAGCCATGAAACATTCCATCAAAATGCAAGAGCCCTGCACCGACAATTTCAGATTCCCCTGAATGAAGCACAAGGGATTGTGCATGCCTGCCCTCAATGTAGTCATCATGGGCCAGGCCTTGGTCTGGGCACAAACCCAAGGGGTCTGAAAGCTTTAGAACTGTGGCAGATGGATGTAACTCATGTTCCAGAGTTTGGAAGATTGAAATACGTCCATGTCACTGTTGATACTTATTCGAAATTTATTTGGGCAACAGCACAAACAGGGGAAAAGGCGTTGCATGTAGAAAGACACTTATCTGTTTGCTTTGCAGTCATGGGGGTACCTGTAGAAATCAAGACCGACAATGGTCCAGCTTATGTCAGACAGCGAATTGCTAGGTTCATGCAGAAGTGGGGTGTGAAACATACCACTGGAATCCCTCACTCCTCTACAGGTCAAGCTATTGTGGAAAGAGCAAATCGTACTCTAAAGGAGTACCTGGCAAAGCAAAAACAGAATGATAGTATTGATGTAGTTAGTCAACTGTCAAAGGCATTGTTCATGCTAAACTATTTATGTTTGGCAGAAGGACGCGAAGAACCTGCGGTTGTGATACATCACCACGCAGTGAAAGAGGGAAAGCCACAGGCAATTCCAGGACTTTATGTGTATCACAGAAATATGCGAACCAGTGAATGGCAGGGACCGAGTCCTGTGCTGTTTAACGGTCACAGATATATGTGTGTTTCCACAGAGGACGGTCCTGCCTGGGTGCCAAGCCGATTTACCCGTGCGTGTCCCCAATCAAAGATACCAGCTGGCGGTGATACCGACACTGACAACCGTGACACACCTGGAGCATCCTGTGACAGCTCAGACGCTGATGACAGTTGAATTTATAGTGTGTAGCAAAAAGAGACAGTTTATATAGTTATTATCGTAAGGTGTTTGTAGCACGGTTTGTAATTAGTAAGATATTGTGGAGTGCAATGTTTGTTTTAAGTAGTATTTTACTGACGCAAGTAGCTGGATTGCTTGACACTGACAAGAGACAGAACATGTGGGTCACTTGGGCCAATCAAACTGGGCAAGATTCATTTTGCCTGTCCTTAGCTATGTCGTCCAGTCCTTTTCGTACATGCTTGATTGGACTCCCCTTGAGTTCCATGGCAGAGTTCAAAAACTGGACTCAAGCCAAAATTTACTCAAATTTAACTGAAGCCTGGGATGCGTGGTGCAATAAGCCCACTGGGTCCTCCAACACTCGGTTTGTCAATTGGTGTGAAACCCACAAAATAGCAAAAAATGGTTTAGGGGCACAAGCTGTTGCAGTTGCGCAAAATCTCAAAGTTATCAGTACTGAACCACAAGAATTTGACCTCCTTGGTTCGGTACCAGGCAATTATTGTTTGATGTTTGGACATGTGAGACAACCCAAAATTGGCAATACGTGGTTGTTTCCCAAATCCCCGTTGTGTTACAATTATTCAGAATACTGCAACGACTGGACTCATTTAGTAACACCATCAAAAGGTGCTGCGAGAAAATTGCCACCAGGAATCTTCCTCATCTGTGGGGATTGAGCCTGGTCTGCAGTGCCGCAAAGGGCTGCAGGAGGGCCATGTTATTTTGGAAAATTAACTCTGTTTGCTCCCACCATTCATCAAATTTCTAGTTTACCTCAGAAGCCCCAACAATCAAAACTTAGTGTTCTTGAATTAGACTCAACTTGCAAAGATTTAGTATCATTATGGGAGCGACCAACTGTAATAGTGGCCTCAGTTTTTGCCCCAGGAGTTGCTTCTGCACAAGCTCTCACTCAGTTGCTGACTCTAGCTTGCTGGACAGCAAAACAAATTAATATAACCTCTAACATGCTAAGTGAACTGGCTGCAGATGTCAAAGGCATTCGCCATGCAGTACTCCAGAACAGAGCCGCCATTGACTTCCTTCTTCTCGCCCAAGGGCATGGGTGTGAGGAGTTTGACGGCATGTGCTGCATTAATCTGTCTGACCACTCCCAGTCAATCTACAAGCAGCTTGCACAGCTAAGAAGTAATATGGGGAAACTTGTAGTTGTTAGCACCCCTTTTGATAATTGGCTCACTTCGTGGGGATTCACTGGGTAGATCAAAGATTTAATTTGTTTTGGTATTACTGTGTGTATTGTAATTTTAGTTATACTGATAGTTGTGCCTTGTTTGTTGACATGTATGCGAAAAATGGTTAGTCACGCCTTTGCCTCAGTCTGGCTGATTCAAAAAGAAAAAGGGGGACTTGCAGCAGAATTTCTTAGGGAAGGTGGACATGATCTGTATTTGGACTGTAATTGAATCACCCAGACTGGGCCCTAGAGTTGAGGCCTGTAGGAGTTGTGGCGCAGCTGGTATTTCAGCTGCCAAGTCTGTGGTGCAGTAAAAATTACACCTTAAGGTGTTAACAAGGAGCAGAGGGTTTTCTAGTAGACAATTAGTATAACAATTAGTGGGGACACAGTAGCTGCCTTAAGAGTTTATTCAACAACGTGTGTTTGCATTTTTCCCTGTGCTGTATGCCAATGAGGATGCACCTGTAAAGTAGGCTATGTAGAAGTGTATATAACCTGCCGTCTTAGTAAGAATAAACGGAGAACGTAGCATTAACCATACTGGTCGGATCTGCGTTTGCTCTCGCCCAACTTCCCACTTATTTTTGGGGTTCCCTCAGCTTCTTATTTGAGTCCCATGTGAAAAGTTACACCCCATCATCTACACTTATAAACAGGAAAAATTGCAGAAATGAAGTAAAGCAATCTAATTACACAGTAACAAGCTGAGAGAGGGAGAGAACAAGGAGGGCTCAAACCCACAAGCCTGGACTTATCAGGCAGCGGCTTAAACACTATGCTACCATTGGCTCCAGGCCAATACAAAATCACTGCAGTAGTAAGCTCCTATGAGATAACAGCAAACGAAGAGGGAAACAACAAACTAGAACCCCCTTGGACCCTCTTGGGTCCCCAGACACACCAAACAAAACTATAAGAGATCTCTTAAAACTCAACCCAGGTGCTAACAGTAAAATATTACTTTTACTTACTTACATGCCTCTGTGTTGAATTTGGAGGATTGTTGGACTTTGATGCTGCCTGGACCATAGCTACAGCCCCCGCCCAGTGCCAGCAGGGGGAAAATGGATGTTTCTCTGGTCCAAAGGGTTTTCTAGAAGCCTCTTGTCCCTTCATGGTCGCCAGAAACTGATGCCTTGGACTGGCTACCTAAAAGAGGCTAGACAAAATTAAGAGAATAAAAACGGGTATTTATTGAAGGCCTTCAATAGGTACAGCTTGGGCAGTCAAAAGTCTTCGAGAGGCTATACCCAAGATGGATGATAGTCATGAGTTTTTCATAGAGTTATAAGTTTGGTCCATTTACATATCAGAGGTTAATCCTCCAACTACAGTTTCAGGTAATTAAGTCATTTACTTCAAGTTTGCCCCCCCAATTCACTGATATTTACATTTTTTGGGGCCTGAGAAAGTGAGGTGTCCTTGAGTTTCAGGCCTAGAGAGAAACTGTTTTGTCTAAATAAAGTGGGAGAACAGTAGCTGACAGGCTATGGAGTTTTAGAGTTAGACACTAAGGCAGTACTGATCTGAAAAATATAAAAGCTAAATCCTAAGGCATCACTGCAATTCCAATCCATAAACTAATTCACTGCCATACCGGTCATGTTGAAACTTTGATATGAACTGGAATCAAAGGCAGTCAAGTGGTGCCACAACTGATATCACTAATGCATTTTTCTCAATCTCTCTGGCAGCAGAGTGCAGACTGCAGTTTGCTTTTACTTGGAGAGATGTCCAGTACACCTGGAATTGACTGCCCCAGGGGTGGAAACACAGCCCTACCATCTGCCATGGACTGATCCAGACTGCTCTGGAACAGGGTGAATCTCCAGAACACCTGCAATACATTGATGATATCATTGTGTGGGGAAATACAGCAGAGGAAATTTTAAGAGAAAGGGAAGAAAATAATCCAAATCCTTCTAAAAGCCAGTTTTGCCATAAAACAAAGTAAAGTGATCTGCACAGGAGATCCAGTTTTTAGGAATAAAATGACAATATGGAGATGGTCAGCTCCCAATGAGATGTGATTAATAAGATAACAGTGATGTCCTCATCAACTAACAAGAAAGAAACACGCTTTCTTAGGCATTGTTAGATTTTGAAGAATGCACATTCCAAATTACAGCCTGATTGTAAATCCTCCATCAAGTGACCCAGAAGAAGAATGATTTCAAATGGGGCCCTGAGCAATGACAGGACTTTAAACAAATTAAAAAGGAGGTAGTTCATGCAGTAACTCTTGGGCCAGTCCAGACAGGGCAAGATGTAAAAAATGTGTTCTATGCTGCAGCTGGAGAGAATGGCCCTACCTGGAGCCTCTGGCAGAAAGCACCAGGGAACACTCAACATTGACCTCTAGATTTTTGGAGTCAGGGATACAGAAGATCTGAAGCCTGCTATACTCCAACTGAAAAAGAGATACTGGCAGCTTATGAATGGTTCAAGGTGCTTCGAAAGTGATTGGTACTGAAGCCCAGCTCCTCCTGTCACCCAGGTTACCTGTGTTGGATTGGTTATTCAAAGGGAGGGTCTCCTTTACACATCATGCAATTGATGCTTCATTGAAGAAGTAGGTCACATTGACCACACAACAAGCTCAGATGAGAAACCCCAGTTGTCCAGGAATCTTAAAAGTGATCATGGACTGGCCAGAATGCAAAGATTTTGAAATGTCACCAGAGGAGGAGGTGACAAATGCTGAAGAGGCTCCACTACAAAATAAATTACCAGAAAATGAGAAGCAATTTGCCTTGTTTACTGATGGAACCTGCCATCTTGTGGGAAAGCATCAGAGATGGAAAGTAGCTGTATGGAGTCCCCTGAGACAAGTTGCAGAAACTGCTGAAGGAGAGAGTGAATAAAGTCAGTTTGCAGAGGTGAAAGTCATCCAGCTGTCTTTAGACATTGCTGAAAGAGAAAAATGTCATTGGATGGTGGCAAAACCCCTGTTATGGTGATTGCAGTAATGGAAGCAGAATAACTGGCAGTGTAGGGGTGTCATGGTTTCGACACTGTCCAAATGCCAGGCACCCACAAGAGTCACTCATTTGTCCTCCCCTGCTACAGCTGGGAAGAAGAGAGAAAAAAAAATTAAATGAAGGGTTCATGAGTTAAGGACCAGGACAAAAAAACTCCAAGGGCAAAACAGGCTCAACTTAAAGGTACAAAGTGAATTTATTACTAACAAAATCAGGAGGATAATGAGAAGTAAAATAAGCCGTTAAAGAACACCTTTTCTTCCCCCAACCCCTCCTCCTTCCCGCTGACAGCACAGGGAGACAGGGCATGGGAGTTTTGGTCAGTTCATCACCGAGATTTTCTTCCGCTACTCTGGGAGAGGAGTCCATCCCCTGTGAGACTGTGGGGTCCCTCCCATGGGAGACAGTTCTCTGTGAACTTCTCCAGTGTGGGTCCATGCTCACGAGCAGCAGTCCTACCACACCCGCTGCAATGTGAATTCCCCCCACGGGCAAACAATCCTCCCAAAACTGCTGCGGCATGGGTCTCTCTTTCCACAGGGTGCAGTCCTCCAAGGACAGGCTGCTTCAAGCCTGGAAACAGGGGCTCCCTCTCTCTACCAGGTCTCCCACTGGATCACAGCCTCCTCCAGGCATCCACCCGCTCCGGCATGGGCACCTCCCCCAAGGGCTGAGGGTGGATCTGTGCATCCCCCATGGACCTCCATGGGCTGCAGAGGGACAGCCTGCTTCACCCTGGTCATCACCATGGCCTGCAGATGAATCTCATCTCCAGCACCTGGAGCACCTCCTCCACCTCCTTCTCCACTGGCCTCGGTGTGTCCATGTTGGTTTCCTTCACATGTTCTCACCTCCTCCTCTTCTCTGGCTAGGAAAAAGCTGTGTGCCTCTTTTTTGATTTTCTTCTTAAATATGTGTTTTGGTTTAGGGCAAATTTGGGAGGAAATCTCTGAATGGGGTTCCTCTGAAAAGCAAATTTAAACAGCCCCTCACCCCAGCAGGTCCGGGGAAAGAACTCCCTCAAAGAAGAGTGGAAAAAACTCTATTTATTTAACAAACAAAATGCCCACAAGCATAATAATGAATAATAATAATAATAATAATAATAATAACAATAATAATATGAAACAATAAAACCTCTCGCTGCTCCGAAGAGAGATGGCAAAACTGAGAGTCCGTGCCAGGAGTCTGTTTATCAGTCCCAGTCGCTTCAGTGCTGGAAAATGCCGAGTCCCGGCCCGGTGGGCCACGGGTGCAAGATCCCGGTGCTCCTCTGGGTTTTTCAGTCCAGAGCAGATTTAAACAGTCCCAAAGAAAAAAAAAAAATAAAAAGAAACCAGTCCAGGAAAGCTTCTTTGCCTCAGCTAGCTAAACTAACAAAGGGAAACAAAAACCTCTCTCTGGCTGCCCTCCGTGCATCTGACGAAGGAAAAAAAAAAAAAACCACACAGTCTTAAGGACAAGAGCAGATTCAGAGGAGTGAGTTTGTTTCTCAAAACAAACTGCACGCTTCTTCTTTCTCTGCTCACTCTCAGAACCAGTCTTAAAAGTACAGAACACAGAACAGACGATGTGGGAATACAGGCATCATAGTCACCCTAGAACAGAGGTGTTACCAACATCTCTAATTTGCCCAGGCTTGGCCAGCAGCATGTTTGTCTTCAGAGCCATCAGGGATTGGCTCTGCCAGACATGGTGGAAGCTTCTAGTAGCTTCTCACAGAACCCACCTCTGTGGCTCCCCTGCTACCAAAAACAGGCCATGCAAAGCCAACACAAGGGGTAAACTCATCTGGGTTGCTGCACTGTGGCAAGATGTTGCTGCCTGGGTGGAGAAGCTGCTTGTGAAGGTGCGTCACGTAGATCATAAAATCATAGAATCATTAAGGTTGTATAAGACTTCCAAGATTGAGTCCAACCTTTGACCAAATATCACCATGTTTACTAAATCATAACACTGTCATGTCCAGTCATTTCTTGAACGCTTCCAGGGATGGTTAATCTACCACCTCCCTGAGCAGCTTGTTCCAATGCTTAACCACGCTTTCAGTGAAAAAAATCTTCCTGATTTCCACCTGAACCTCCCCTGATGCAGCTTGAGGCTGTCCTCTTGTCCTGTCACTGGTTTCCTGAGAGAAAAGCCTGACCCCCACCTGGCTACAACCTCCTTTCAGGTAGTTGTAGAGAGTGTTAAGGTCTCCCCTGAGCCTCCTCTTCTCCAGACTAAACAATCTCAGCTCCCTCAGCCACTCCTCATAGGACTTACTCTCTAGACTCTTCACAAGTTTTGTTGCCCTTCTCTGGACATGCTCCAGCACCTCAATGTCCTACTTGTAGTGAGAGTCCCAGAACTGGACACAGTACTCAAGGTGTGGCCTAACCAGTGCCAAGTACAGGGGGATGATCACTGCACTAGTACTGCCAGCCCCACTAGTTCTGATACAAGCCAGGATGCCATTGGCCTTCTTGGGCACCAGGGCACACTGGCTCATATTCATCTGGCTGTCGACCAGCACCCTCAGGTTCTTTTCCACTGGGTAGCTTTCCAGCCACTCTGTCCAAAGTCTGTAGTCCTGCATGGGATTGTTATGACCAAAATGCAGGTTTCAGCACTTGGTCTTGTTGAACCTCATACTGTTGGCCTCAGCCTATTGATCAAGACGGTCCAGATCCCTCTGCAGAGCCTTCCTACCCTCCAGCAGATCAACATTCCCACCCAACTTAGTGTCATCTGCAGACTTGTTGAGGGTGCACTTGATTCCCCACATCTAAATCATTGATAAATGGTCATCTATCCAATAGTCACACCACTGGGGAACATCAGAATAACCATCAGATGGTTCTGTCTGCTAAGTTTGGAGTGGCTCAGGGGGATTTGGATTGGAAACCAAAGAGTGAGTTATTTCTATCTCAGTGGGCCATTAAGGAAGAAATGCAACATATAGATGGGCTTGTCATCAAGAAGTGGACCTAACCATGTGCACTATCTGGAACACTATCCTGGGCCTTGAAAAGTAAGTCTTATGATGACACCGTACTCCAAAAGGAATTGAATCAGGCAGTGGAACTCATTTCCTAAACAACCTCATAGACATTTGGGAAAAAGAACATGGCACTGAGAGTGTATATCCCATTCCCTATAATGAACCAGCCTCTAGAAAGATTGAACAATGCAATGGGCTGTTAAAGACTCAAACATTGGAATACACATTTAGCAAAGGCCACCTGGTTAGTTAACACCAAAACTCTTACGTACTGTAGAAGGGGATAAAGTTCCTGTAGTGCACATTAAAAACATTCTGGGGAAAACAGTCTAGGTTATTCCTGTCTTAGGCAAAGGCAAACTGATCTGTGGGATTGCTTTTGCTTAAGGACCTGGGTGCATTTGGTGGGTAATGTGGGAGGATAGGAAAGTCCAGTGTGTGCCTCAAGGGGATCTGATTTTGGGTAAGAATAGTCAATGAATTAAATTGTATTATGTTCATAGCTATCTAACACTGTGTATTACCACTTCTATGGCAGCTATATGTGCATCACCTCACTGAGCACCTCACAGCATAGATCTTAACCACAAGCCTTATGAGGATCTGAGCCTGACTCCCCTCCAATCATCATATTAATGAAGAATGAACTATGGTAAAACTGAAAGAATGCAGCAGTAATGGAATCAGAACTATCTTCAGTGTGCAACATGCAACAATCCAACATCTCACACCATCTTTCCTGCTTGACTGTTACCAATGATGAAGGTCTGTTGTGGCAGGCGGTGGTCAGAGTGCCGCGACCTTCCTGGAGAAGCATCCATAGAAGGATGGCCCAGAGGCACAGGCCTGTCTGCTGCCTGCTGAGTGATTTCAAGCTCTTCAGTGAAATCATCTCTTCAGGGCGACACTGAAGGAAGAGACAGAGCCTTCATATGGAGTTCCGCAGGAGGCTTTATTCAGCTTCTTCTTCTTCGGAGTCCAGTGACGAAGTGCCAAAGGGCCAGGGGAAACAGGGGATTATATAGGGAAGGCAGGGGGTGGCATAAAACATCTGAGCCAATGAGATGGAGGATTGAGAAATGAACCAATCAGGGGAAGCATCGAAAACGGACCAATCGGCTGGGGTAAAAAGGAGGAAGTAGGGAAAGAACCAATGGGGTATAACTGATTAACATATCAACCACAAAGCCTCATGGGGGGAACACATTTCCTCACCATAACAGAGAGAGCTGTCTGCCAGGATTTTTCCCTTAGGGGGTTGTGTTTATATACTGTCTGACTTAAGTGCTCTCTCTCCAAGACAGCATGTTTATATTATTGTCTGGCTTCTCTCCAGGGGAGTGTGTTTATATTAACACTGGCTTAACAGCCTCCACAAAGGTCAAAGTCAGGGACTAAATTAATGAAACTGACATTTTTGTGGACATTTTATGGACATTGTTTAGAGGTGTTCCATAGGCTAAGGGAATGATGTCTGTATATATATCTATCAAAATAAATAAATAGAGAAGGTGATGGAGTATTGGGAAGTGTGAGACCTGGCATGATGTAAATGGTATGGAATAAGGGGTGGATATTGTCCTGGTTTCAGCTGGGATAGAGTTAATTTTTTCTCAGTAGCTGCTACAGTGCTGTGTTGTAGATCCAGTATGAGAAAAATGTTGATAACACATTGATGTTTTGGTTGTTGGTAAGTAGTGCTTACTCTGAGTCATGAACTTTTAAGTGTCTCATGCTCTGTTAGTGAGGAAGTGCACAAAAAAGCTGGGAAAGAGCATAGCTGGAACAGGTGACCCAAACTGGACAAAGGGTTATTCCACACCATAGAACATCATGTCCAGTGTATAAACTGGGGGAATTACCTGGAAGGGGAACCAATTAGGGTTTGGGAATGGGATCTGGCATCAGTCAGCAGGTGGTGAGAAACTCTATTGTATATCACTTGTTTTTCCTTGGGTTTTAGTTTTTTATTATTATTTACTATTGTGATGCCTTAAGCTTTAGCTTTCATATTTGCAGATTCTATGTTGCCTAAGGATGTAGTTCTAAGCCTCATATTAAGTGCCAGTAAGCTCTCTCCACAAGGTAAGTAAGCAAAACAAATCCTTTTTCTGCTAAAAACCAAGGACAACTTTCAGGCCTAAAAGCATAAACAATGGTAGACTGAAAAGAGAAACAATAAGAATGAGACCTCCCAACCTGAAGCTGTAATTGGACAATTAAGCCCCAATATGCAAACGAACCAAAACTGATAAAAATGTAAGACCTCGTAACCAGTCAGCCATTTGTGTGTAGTGATTCATAGTGGACTCTAAGTGCAGCCTTGGTCAGGCTCCTGTCCTGCCCAAGGTGAATGCTGAAGGCCTTTCAATAAATACCTACTTTATTCTCTAGCTCTGTCCAGTCTCTCAGGTCAGCCTTCCATGCATCAGTTTCTGGCAAACATGAAGGGACAGTAAAACATCTGAAAAACACCCCTAAACTAAAAGAACACCCAGCTCCTGTCAGCACCCCAAAAAAACAGCAGCCCCAGCTGTAGCCCAGAAAGTATCAAAACCCAAGAATCCAAAGTTCCGTAGACCTAACAAAAGCGCGTAAGTAATTGAATTAAAAAGTATTCTGTTAAGTGTTAAAAAAGTGCCTGAAAGTCAAGCGAAAAACGCTCTCTGAAAAGCAAAGTTAAATTAAAGTAGTTGGCGTAAAGCCAGCAAAAGTACAGAGAATAAGTCCCTGCCTTAAAGTTAAATTGTAGTGCTGTTGGCATGAGGCCAACAATAGCGCAGGGAGTGAGTCCCTGCCCTGTAGCTCCAAAAGGCAAAAGTTGAAATCCCATCCTTGTTTGCTTCTCTCTCTTTCTAATTACTTTCTCACTCATAACTACTGAGGTATAAGGTGTGCATTTTCTTGTGAATGTTGTAATAATAACATCCCAAGAAATAGTCCCCTGGCATTAGTTTTGAAGAACTAGACTGATCTGACTGGAAGAAATTCCTTATTCGTTAAATCTAAACTCACTAGACTCTCAGAAAAAATCTGGCCCATTTATAAACTAGATAACGACCAGAAGTAGCCTGAATTTAAGTGTCTTGATAAAAAATTAATATCAAGTTTAATCTCCCACATACGCGAAGATCGATATTTCGACGAGCTAGAATATGTGAGGCTCTTTATAGTGTTGGCTTGTCGCCAAGAGCCAGAAAAAAAAAGAGCATATATTAGTCGTAAAGAAAAAACAAGAGAAAAGTAAGAGAAATGATGAATTGATCCGAAATAATGAATGTAAAAAAGAAAAGACGAAGTTTGACCTCATAGCCCCTAATCTGAGGGGGAGCCCCAGCCTGGGTCAGAGCGGGACCCAGCCACCCCTGGTCCTGCCAGTGCCCCCCTCGGGGGCTCCCCCACCCCTAGTCCCGCCCCTGCCAGATCCACCTCTGGTGGTGCCGGCCCTCCCACTCCCGATCCTGTCCCTGCCGGCACCGTCACTGTCCACGTCACAGCCAGCAGGCGAGAAGAAAAAGGCTTTGGCAGCTACCGCCACTGCCCCCAATCAAACCGCCCACCCCCGCCCCAACCCCTGGTCGAAGCGGAGGGGCGGCTGCTGCTGCAACCTCTGGTTGCGTTAGCCCCCTCCCCTCTCCCATCGCCGCCCCCGGCCAAGTCGATGCCACAGCCACCAGAGAAAGGGGGAGCGGAGTAAGGCGTGTCCCTAGTAAGCTCCAAACCAGTGAAAGAAAAGACAGCCAGCGTGTGCAGCCCACGGCACCACCCCTAGAAGAAGAGCCGGAAGGCAAAGCTTTCTGCAAAAAGAGCAGAGAAGAAACTTCCCATAAGAAGAGTAGTTCTTGCTCTGCTCCCAAGCCTGTGAGTTTCCATAGCAACCCCGAATGCCAGGGAACGGCCTCAGATAATGTCATAAAAGCACACAGGTGCACAACCCAGGACCAGCGGAGTTGTAAATCCTGTATAGTTCTTCCTGTGATCAAAACTAAGCGAAGCAAATTATATGCTACAGCTGCAACAAAAACAACAGTGTCAGACAGCTCCGGAAAAGAAAATAAGACGGATACCGAGAAAAAAGATAAAACTGAGCAGATTCTTGCCTCAAACAGGCCGAAAAGAAGTAAAATAGCGAAACAAGCTATTAAAAAACGTAGTCTGACCACCAAACATACCAAAGCAAAAAAGCCAGAACCAGTTTTAAAGAAACAAAATAATATAGAAGACCCCTTTGAAGAAGCAAATTTGATCTGTGAAAAAAATGAGTGAATAATGGAGGCTAGAAAACAAGGAATATGGCCCAAGGCAAATGAATTACAAAAGAAAGAGGGGGGATATTGTTATAAATGCACATTATAAAGTTGGCTTTTCGCAAATATTAAAATGAATACCATAGGTATAATTGTACTGTATTATCTTTTATTAATAGTGTTTAGAAAGGTGATAAATGTATATTTTCTGATTGTAACATAGTGTTAACAGTAAAAAGACTAGGTTTTTTTCTCTTTGTAACATCTAAACTAACCAAACCAGAAGGTATGGATAGTCACCTTGCATTCCTGCATAAAGACTGCTGACTTTCTGTTTCTTATCCAAATGAAGATAACCAAAAACCTCAGGAGAAGAATTTATGAGACCCATGTCACCAGACAAAGCAGAGCCACCTACAGATGGATCTACCAGATAAAATGATTGGGGGGAAAATTGAAACTGATTAGACCCAAAGAGAATGTATGAATCATGCATTAGGATCTATTGAATATGTAGCACAGCAATCCTTAAAACATAGAATTTGAAAGAGTAAAGGCATGCTTTCTGGTGAGGCACCCCAGCTGGAACTTTTGTTTTTCTGTCTCCTAATTGTCTATTCTTTGTTTTTTATTAAACTTATAAATTTTTCTAAGAAAGTGAAATTCGTTTTTCACAGTAACAATGTTAGCAAAAAGAGCAATTAACTCACAAAACCCTGACTAGGCTAATCTGAACTCTATGTTAGACACATTACTTAACCCTATTGAGAGAAGCATAGTGAACAAAGCCACCATTACCTCAGTCGAGGCAAGCATTGCAAATGAATCACTTCAAAGTACTATCCCACAGATATTCCCCCTCAAAAATCCAAAATAAGATCCAAATACACCAAAACAATTGACAAAGTTGAAACAATATCAAAGCCTGGTAGTATATAAGTTAAAACATAGTGTCCCTAAAGCTATAAATTAGTCAAAAATTTACAAAGTAAAGCAAAATTATGATAAATCACCCACTAATTTTTTAAACAAGCTAAAAAAACCTGCCATCAAATATACAGATTTAAATCCAGAATCATCTGATGGCAAAGCACATCTAGTGCTTTTGCTCATAAGCCAAGTTTCAAATAATATAAAGAAAAAGTTGCAAAAGATAAAGAGCTCAAAACATAAATAAACTGCTAGAAATAGCCTAAAAAGTATTTCAAAATAGTAGTTCAATTTAAAAAGTTAAAACACATCCTAGTAAAAAAGCAACTCAAAAAAAGTCATCCAAGAAAACTTCCCCTACAGAGAAAGACCAGTGTGCATACTGCGAAAAATTAAAACATTAAAAAAACCCCTGTCCAGCATTAAAAGAAAAATCCTCAGTTCCCCAACTTCCAGTAGTGCAAAACTCAAGCAACTCAAGTTCTGAATGACAGAAACCGAAGGTTTCTTCCCCAGCAGAACCTTTAGTTATAGCTAAGCTGGGGAAACAAAACATTAAATTTCTGGTAAATACTAAAGCTGCCTATTCTACGTTAAATGCCTTGAAAGAAAACTGAGTCACAATACTGTACAGGTTGTTGAGGCTACCAGGGTAGCTGAAACACGGCCTTTCTTCCAACCTTTAAAATTTAAACTAAAAAAGCACTGAGTAACCCATCAATTCCTTTACATGCCTAACTCCCCTCAACCATTACTAGAAAAAAACTTACTAGAAAAATTAAAAGCAGAAATTAAATTAAAAAAAAAAGTGTACAAGTTATAATTCCTGAATCTAAATTTGTCCAAGTTACTGCACTTTTTATACAACAAAAATTTAATAAAATCCCTGCTGAAGTTAAAAATGTAGTAAATCCGATAGTATAAGCCAGTAATAGCCCAAAAAAATCCAAACAAGCAGAAACAGTACTATCACTCAAACCAAGAACCACACCAGTAAAGCAAAAACAATACCCTTTGAAATTAAAAAACTGCAAAAAATTAGCACCTGTAATTAAAAAATTCCTGCAACATAGTTTATTAGTACAATGTAAGTCCAAATTCAATACCCCAATTTTAACAGTTAAGAAAGCAGATAGCAAAAGTTATCTGTGGGAGGGCATTTTTCAATTTTAAGTTTAATTCATAAATTAATGTTCTTTTGTAAAATGGTTTGTTCTCTGTACCCCTTTTTGTTACCCACCTTTGGTTTACCGCTGTTTTTCCCCCAGTGACAGTTTTGTGATTGGTTCTGTATTCTCCCTGAGTTTTCCCCCCCAGAGACAGTTATCTGTCCATCACTTCATAGACAGCCACCTGTTGCTGTCTATCATTTTTGGGGTCGCTCCCCACTTCTGGAAGATTCTGAGAGAGGCATCGAGTGATTGGACAGAATCCTGATTGTCACCTTCTAATGTTCATTGTATGGTTGTTTTGTATGTTTGTTTATGATATGAGCCACCTCCCTGTAAAACCTTATTGGTCTCCCTTCTATGTTACACCCCCAGTTATAAGGTCTCACTCAAGAGTCAGCCAGGGTCTTTGGGCACGCTGACACTCGAGGTGAGGGCTCCACGCCGGGGTTCTAATAAACTCGTGTGACCCAGCGTCTCTGTAGTCCCCCCTTTTTCATCCTCCAGCCAATCACCACGCAGGTGTAGCCAGAGCGAAAAAGATCCCACTGGACTGGAGTGTTACCGGTGCAGAGCTAGCCGGCTTGAAAAAACCGGCACGGTAAGTTATCAATTAGTACAAGATTTAAAAGCAATTAACAAAATTACTGAAGACGTACACCCAGTAGTAGCCAACCCGTACACCCTTTTAACCAAATTGACAGACGAATTAAAATAGTTTACTGTTGTAAACCTGAAAGATGCCTTTTTCTGCATTCCTGTACATAAAGACAGCAAGAGCTCTTTGCTTTTGAGTAAGAAAATCCCAAAACAAAGAAAAAATCTCAGCTCACTTGAACAGTTTTACCCCAAAGTTTCCACAATAGTCCAACAATATTTAAAAACCAACTAGCAAAAGAATTAAAAAACTAGAAAAAACAAGAGCCAGAAGAAATTATTCTTCAATATGTAGATGACATCCTGGTCACAACCAAAACTAAAGATGATTGCATACAACTTACCGTAAGTTTATTAAACTTCTTGAAATTAAGTACAAAGTTTCTAAAGACAAAGCACAGATTGCCAAAGAAGCAGTAGTTTACTTAAGGCTTGAAATCTTCTGTAGACACCAACAGCTCAGCAAAGAATAAAAAGCCATCTGTCAACTCCCAGAACCCCATACTGTAAGAAAGATGCAAGCTTTCCTGAAAATAATAAGCTAGTGTCGTTTGTAAATAGCTAATTATAGACTGCTAGTAAAATCACTATATAGAGCACTAAAAGCAACTGAAAAAAATTATCATATAAACTAAAAACACTAAAACAGCATTTAAACAGCTAAAACACTCTCTAATGTCAGCCCCAGCACTAAGACTACCAAACAACTAAGCCTTTTGAACTTTTTACATATGAAAGACTGAATATAGCTTTGAAGGTACTAGCACAGCACCTTGAGAATCAACAGAAGGCTGTGGCCTACTTTTCCAAACAGATAGATAATGTTGCCCAAAGCTAGCCAGGATGCCTGAAGGCTGTGGCAGCCACAGTCCTCCTGATCCAAGAAGCCTGAAAACTCACTCTTAGGTGACACATTGTAGTGTATGTACCCCATGCCATGGCAACTGTATTGGAACAAAAAAGAAAGCATTGGCTATCTGGTAACCGAATGCTTAGATATCAAGCACTGTTATTAAAACAAGATGATGTTACCCTGAAAACAACCTCTCTTGTTAACCCTGCCATGTTTTTGTCCTCCACCTTAATTGACAATGATCCTCTACAAGCCAGGTGAAAAAAAACATTCCAAGTTCTACTAACCACTCTCACTGCAGTCAAAATTACTGGCAAAACCCCCTAAATTCACTACTCCAGAGTTAAGAGAGCTTCTGCTCCTAAAACAACTCTAAAAGCAGAGACTAATGCAGATGAAGACATGCTTTAAATGATTTCTCCTCTGTACTTAAAGAACTGTGCACAATAATCATTATTTTTCTTTGCATAATACCTAACCATACAAGACAAGACAATACTACTGTTAGATGTTTATTACTGTTGTTTAATGTTCATTACAGTTAGCTGTTCACTATTGTTAGACACTTATTTGTAAATATTTAGAATAGAGACTCAACAAGGGAAAGGCCTTGTTGAGCCTCTAAAAAGAAGAAATGATGCCTTAAGCTTTAGCTTTCATATTTGCAGATTCTATGTTGCCTAAGGATGTAGTTCTAAGCCTCATATTAAGTGCCAGTAAGCTCTCTCCACAAGGTAAGTAAGCAAAACAAATCCTTTTTCTGCTAAAAACCAAGGACAACTTTCAGGCCCAAAAGCATAAACAATGGTAGACTTGAAATAAATGGGCAAGGAGACTCACTCCTTTTTAATGCCTTTATTAAGATCAGCTGTAGGTAGGGGGCTCATGGGGCTGCGCACACCACCACTGCTCCCGATGGACGACGCAGAGGAGGAGACGATCAGCTCTTCCACACGGCTGAGCTGGAGGTGCCCTCTCACAGGAGTCCCTGGAAATCCCACTGATTTGTTGGAAAGCTTGGGGGAGTCCTGTGTATGGGATACTTCTGAAGTTATGGTGACAAGCTGGAACTCAGGTCTGGTTGGTGTGAGGCTCTCCATGGTCTCACCGACTTACAGTAGTTATTTTTAGTTTTTGGTTTGCGTTGGCTCGTTTATTTTTAGGGGTTTTAAGTTTTAATTTTGTCCCACAAACACCTGGGGTCTTTTCATCTGCATGTAGGGCGGTGCTGGGTCTTCTCTCCAGTCGTTGCTATGGCTAGTCATGGTTGCTATGGCCGGGGTGGCAGCAAGGACAGGTACAAAGGAAGGTAATTAACATTTGACAGACAAAACATTTAGGGAAGGCATCTTAATTACCATAATAATCAGTCTGGGTTAAACGGCAGAGAAAAGCCCCACCATAGGCAAGGCAAAACTGAACTTAGAAATTGTTATTTTGTTTTTTTACAGGTTTGGGCTAAACTATAGGAAAAAACTGCTATAAGCAAGGCAAACAGTATTTAACTGAATTCAGAAATTGTCATTTCATTTCTTACAGACTGAAAAGAGAAACAAAAAGAATGAGACCTCCCAACCTGAAGCTGTAATTGGACAATTAAGCCCCAATATGCAAACGAACCAAAACTGATAAAAATGTTAGACCTCCGTAACCAGTCAGCCATTTGTGTGTAGTGATTCATAGTGGACTCTAAGTGCAGCCTTGGTCAGGCTCCTGTCCTGCCCAAGGTGAATGCTGAAGGCCTTTCAATAAATACCTACTTTATTCTCTAACTCTATCCAGTCTCTATTTCAAGTTAGCCTTCCAAGCATCAATTGTTATTATATTTTACTTTATTTCAGCTATTAAGCTGTTCTTATCTCAACTTAAAAGTTTTACTTTTGATTCTCCTCCCCATTCCACCAGTGCGGGGGAGGGGTGTGTCAGGGGGTGATCAAGTGGCTGCATAGTGCTTAGTTGCCAGCTGGACTTAAACCACTACATGTACCAAAGAAGAAAGAAGGACTTTAAGTATTCCCTTGAATCTATTTGGATACCTTTGATTGTAGTTGTCTTTTGTGGGAACAGAGATCCGAACAAGACATTAATCTTGCTTCTTCTACTCCATGTGTTATGAGAGATTCAAAATAATGCAGTAATTTGTTGAAAACAGTCAATTTGAGCAGATGCTGCCACAGAAATAAATTAGCCAGACTCTTCTGCTGAGTACCTGTCTTGAACTGGATCAGTTTTTTAAGCAGTTTGTCCTGGGGTGACATGATGTTTGTATCCCAATCGTCTAATGGGTCTGGGAGATGGGGGAGGGGAGAGGCGAGCAGTTTGTTTTTAGAAACTGTCCTCCGCCGACTGGCCTAGAGAGTCAAATTCAGCACACACGGAGAGTTTTTTTTTCCAGTAGTTAGTTAGTTACTGTCTAGCTAGCAGGAAGGGGAGAAGCTTCGCTTTCTTTTTTTCCTTCTCCTCCTGTTTTTTTTTTTCTGCTTTTTTTTTCTTTTTTTTCTCTCCTGTTTTTTTTTTCCTTTTTTCACCTTCCCTTGGAACTGTTAAAAATCTCTCTGGACTGAGGACTTGGGGGAGCGCCATGGGGGCTTGCATCTGGAACCCACCAAGATCTGCGCAGCAACGCTCCCCAGCACCAGAGGAACTGACACAGAGCAATCACCTACAGGACTTCTTTCCTAAATCTGTCATCTCTCCAGAGCGGCACGAAGTTCTTATCATCGGGTATTGTTCAATTTATTGTGCCAGGGAGTGCTTTGCCTGTTTAATAAACAGGGTTCTTTCCATTTCTGTCTGAGGAGGTTTCTTTTTTCGAACCGGTTGGGGGGAGGGGAGGGAGTGCCCCTTAGGAGGTTTCCTCCCAAATTTGCCCTAAACCACTACACAGTTTCATCCTGTTATAAATGATCAACTAGCCAATCAGATATAAAGAATAAATTTTATTTTTCCATTTTAAATCTATCTGGGACAGCCACAGGAAACAACATTCGAATGTTGGGTGAAACAGCCGACCGACAGCAGGGTTGCTATCTCGCACTGTTCCACGATTTGCTGGGGTTTGAGTCCGAGTTCTTATACTGTATTTTGTGCCTCCCGGCAGCAGAGGTATTGTGTTTTTCAAATTCAAGCCCAGTCTTTCACTTGATGATGAACCCTGAACAGATTTCCTGGTGCTGGGCCGAGTCTGAAAGGACCTTCCAGGAATCCTCCTTTGGGATGATGATGTCGTCAAATGCAGGGTCCACCCTCGAAATGGGTGTCGATGTGTTGATGGTGGGTTGATGGTGGGTTGATGGTGGGTTGATGGTCTGGGTGCCCAAGAACTGATTAGCTCAAGGAGCTACATCCTGGCAAGCCACCCTCCTTTCTGGTGTAAATTGAGATGTTAGATTGTATACAAAGCATGTCCCGGTATTTGGTGAACGCCCGTCCCAGTCTGGGAATCAAGGTTACTTTTTATACTCACAGGGTTATAGAAAATATACATTTTATCATCTGCTATAACTTCCTTCTATGTTTTAATTGCACGAATTTATAATCACATCTATTACAATCCCAATTCAGTACAGCAAACTAGTCAAGCTGGAACACATAAACATTCCTTCTACCAGGGCTGTTGCTTCTGTGACCAACATTTACTTAAAAGTATTTGGCAAACTGCAGTCTAAAAGCTGAACCATGATGCTAGACACTATCAGCTTCTAAAATGTTGATAAAGTAACAGAGTTAATAAATGTAACTAGAAGAAAAACTGCTCAACATACCTTTGGAAGTTCTTCAATTTGAATTAGCATTTAAATATAGCTCTTCCAAGGTCTTTTCAAAAGTAAAAATCTCCTTAGGCACCTGTTCCAGGCTACAGTGAGAATAATCAAGCATAGTGACCACATCCTCCTCTCCATGCAGACAGCGGCATGGCACCAGGTGCCCAAATAAATTCCACTTTGTTGTAATTTTCAGACACTGCAAAACTGAATTTGGTCAATTAAAAACCAACAAGACAACTTAAGAAATACTTATGTATGTGTACTTATGTGTCTATATACATGCACATGAAAGAGAGAAATAATTTGTTTTCTTTTAAACACAACAGATCTGTAATGGTATTGTGTTTAAAACACCTACAGACCAGAGGATGAAGTAAAAATGTAGCCTGTAAACTGGTCACCCAACACAGACCGACACTGCAGAGAAGCAAAAAATTTTGAAGCAGTAGTTCAGAAGTGTCAACTGTATTTTCACAATATCGCTTATTCTTACCTTAACAAAGGTTACTGGGATTATATTTTTGCTTAATATAACAAAATCCACCATCTACAGAGCATTAAAATTTAGCTATAGGAAATCTAAGGGGATTTTTTGTAGTAATGTACTTTAATTTCAAATGCCTCATTGTCCTAGGGTGACTATGATGCCTGTATCCCCAAATCGTCTGTTCTGTGTTCTGTACCTTTAAGACTGGTTCTGAGAGTGAGCAGGGAAAGAAGAAGCACGCAGTTTGTTTTGAGAAACAAACTCACTCCTCTGAATCTGCTCTCGTCCTTGGGACTGTGTGGTTTTTTTTTTGTTTTTTTTTTTGTCCTTCGTCGGATGCACGGAGGGCAGCCAGAGAGAGGGTTTTTTTTCCCCTTTGTTAGTCTAGCTAGCTGAGGCAAAGAAGCTTTCCTGGACTGTTTTTTTTTTTTTACTATTTTATTTTTCTTTGGGACTGTTTAAATCTGCTCTGGACTGAAAAACCCAGAGGAGCACCGGGATCTTGCACCCGTGGCCCACCGGGCCGGGACTCGGCATTTTCCAGCACTGAAGGGACTGATAAACAGACTCCTGGCACAGACTCTCAGTTTTGCCATCTCTCTTCGGAGCAGCGAGAGGTTTTATTGTTTCATATTATTATTATTATTATTGTTATTATTATTATTATTATTCATTCTTTATGCTTGTGGGCATTTTGTTTGTTAAATAAATAGGGTTTTTTCCACTCTTCTTTGAGGGAGTTCTTTCCCCGGACCTGCTGGGGGGAGGGGCTGTTTGGATTTGCTTTTCAGAGGAACCCCATTCGGAGATTTCCTCCCAAATTTGCCCTAAACCAGGACACTCATTTAAAGACAGAATGCAGCAGGAAGAACCAGCAGTTTCTATCCACTCTTCTATCTACAGTTTGAAAGAAAAGGCTTCCAAGTGCACAGATAAACAAATTCTGTCAATTTTTACAATTCTATTCAATTTGAAAAACTTCAACACTTCTTGCTATGCACACTGAAGCTAATGAAACTTGGCTTCTACAATATTACTCCTTAGCAGGACAGAGCAAATGTAAATGGTGCAAACCAATTACTGACTGCATACATAGCCAGATCTTGCCTCCTTTCTCCAGAGGAAGACTACAAGTTTAGGTCTCTTTCTGTCTCTTTCCTCTAATTAGAAATCAATTCTCACAAAATTCATAGACAGTCATCTTCAAAATGTTATCTTGAATTTCAAGATTGACTGAAATCAAATGACAGGCTCAATTTTTCAAGAAGGACCAACATGTGCCGATAGACAACACAAACGTGTAAACTTCATTTCCTCAGGAAATTGGCCTAAAACCAAATACTTTTCCAGAACAACACTGAATTCTCTTAGTCAAACTGCCAACACTACAAATAAAAAAAATGTGCTTTTAAATTTTTTTTAATTGTAAAATTTATATTTCAGGTACTGGATTGGTGACAGGAAAATTTCTTCTCCAAATGCAAAAAAAGTCTCACATCCAGGCTGCACTTCAACATACACTGAGTATGTTAGGAATACAGCGAGAAAATAAAATACTGTGGCCATTGTGCTATATATAATCACAGGCTCCAAGATCCCTTTTCTTACTAAGACATACACTTGGATTTTCACCTATGAGCACCTAGCTTGACAAGAACTTCACAGTATGTTTAATATATATGACAACAGATCAAGGGGCTGCTGTACTTTAGTGTTTTCTCTAAAGAGAAGTACATCTTACCACTCAGGGTGGATACAGTCCGATTTTACCCAATCCATCAAAAGGATGTAAGAAAACTTCATTAGATAGTGGCATGTTAAGACTTCTGATGTCCAGATGTTAGAAAAATAAATTACTTGTCAGTAGAATTGCCTTCTTAAGGTTTAGGGCTTGACATGCTTCAATGATCTCAGACCTAGGGGAAGATTAACAAAGCTTGGGAAGAAGGGTGCCCACTGATAATGGACACAAAAAATGCAGAATTTACAGGCCACAAGGACATTTGGCAAAACTCCCAAGATAAGGAAGAAGCTAATAAAGCCAACTCAGCAACTGTGCTGAAATCAGTTCAGACTGGGTAAAAGGTAATTCCGGCAGGGGGAGATTCCAACCACTGACTCATGGACCACCAACCCAAGAAACCCACTGATCCAAAAGAAGAGAGACTGAGCATGCAGACTAATTAGCATAATAAGCAAGGGAATCATTTAACCAATAGAAGATAGGATATTAATTAATAAGCAAATTACATAACTTGTAGTCAATGAACATTAATGCCTTTGTTTGCTAAAATGTATAAATAGTGAAAAGTTTTGATAGTTATCTTGCTGGCTTTGTGTATTTGCCACACAGCACTCCTTTCTGCACAGGACTGTAAATAAATCAAATATTTCAACTCTGTATGGGGATTGGCCTCTTGCACACCAGGTGAAAGGACCCATTTTAGGAAAACACTTCCATTTTTAACAATGTATTCACATAGCTAGGATTTTATTACAGTGTTGATTATGTATAAGAAAACTTAACACTCTTCATAAAACTCCATCTCTGTTATTTAAATTAAAAGTGATCCAAAAATAAGAATATTTACACATATTGCAGCACAAAGCACTTAACAGACTGCAAATGCCATACGGGGATTTCCACAGAATAGGAAACGTCAACAAAAAAGAGACAACATAACCTCCTTTCACAGGAAAAGGCTCCAGCATGGCATTTTCTAGTTACCCAGAGTCAGATGCCAAAGATGCTACTGAAACTGATACACTTACTGAGTCAGAGCTAGCCATGCCTTCTTCAAGGCTTAGAGGCCACACATGAAGACACAAGAGGAATTCTACTGCCAACATATGGTGGTTTGATCCAGGCTGGATCCCAGGTGCCTACCAAGCCACTCTATCACTCTGCCTCCTCAGCTGGCCAGGGGAAAGAAAATATAATGAATGGCTCATGGGTTGAGATATAGACAGATAGATCACTCACTGACTACCATCATGGGCAAAACAGACCTGACATGGGGAGATTAATTGAATTTATTACCAATCAAAACCAGAGTAAGATAATGAGAAGCAAAACAAATCTTAAAAAATCTTGCCCGCACTAGTCTCTGTTTCCCAGGCTTAACTTTATTCCCTATTCTCTATCTCCTCCCCCACATGGCGCAGGGAGACGGGGAATGGGAGTTATGGTCAGTTCAACATATGTTGTTTCTGACAGTGCTTCCTCCTCAGGAGAAGGATTCCTTCCCCTGCTCCAGCGTGGAGTCCCTCCCATGGTAGACAGTCTTCCATGAACTTCTCCATTGTGAGTCCTTCTCATGGGCTATAGTTCTTCACAAACTGCTCCAGGGTGGGTCCTTTTCCACAGGGTACAGTCCTTCAAGGACAGGCTGTTCCAGCGTGGGCTCCTCTCTCCATGGGTCCACAGGTCCTGCCAGGAGTCTGTTCCAGCATGGGCATCCCAAGGGGTCACAGCCTTCTTTCAGGCATCCACCTGCTCTGGCATGGGGGTCCTCCACAGGCTGCAGGTAGATCTCTGTTCCACCATTAACATCCCTGGGCTGTAGGGGAACAGCTGCCTCACCATGGTCTTCACCATGGGCTGCAGGGGAATCTCAGCTCTGGAGCCTGAAGCACTTTCTTTTCTTCTTCTCTGACCTTGGTGTCTGTGGAGTTCTTTGTCTCACATATTCTCACTCCTCTCTTCCCTGGCTGCAATTCCTTCTGTGCAATAATTTTTTCCCCCTCTTAAATACGTTATCACAGAGGCGTTGCTACCATTGCTGATTACAACACCTGTAATGGATGCCCAGAACAGTGCAAAGGCATTCCAGATACTCCAGCCAGTGAGTCACCTTTATTCAGGGTCAGACTCAGATGCCTATGTAATAAATGTGATTATAAATTCGTGCAATTAAAACATAGAAGGAAGTTATAGCAGATGATAGAATGTATATTTTCTATAACCCTGTGAGTATAAAAAGTAACCTTGATTCCCGGACTGGGATGGGCGTTCACCAAATACCAGGACATGCTTTGTATACAATCTAACATCTCAATTTACACCAGAAAGGAGAGTGGCTTGCCAGAATGTAGCTCCTTGAGCTAATCAGATCTTGGGCACCCGGACCATCAACCCACCATCAACCCACCATCAACCCACCATCAACACATCGACACCCATTCCGAGGGTGGACCCTGCATTTGACGACATCATCATCTCAAAAGAGAATTCCTGGAAGGTCCTTTCAGACTCGGCTCAGCACCAGGAAATCTGTTCAGGGTTCATCATCAAGTGAAGAGACTAGGTTTGAATTTGAAAAACACAATACCTCTGCTGCCGGGAGGCACAAAATACAGTATAAGAACTCAGACTCAAACCCCAGCAAATCGTGGAACAGTGCGAGATAGCAACCCTGCTGTCAGTCGGCTGTTTCACCCAACATTCGAATGTTGTTCCCTGTGGCTGTCCCAAATAGATTTAAAAATGGAAAAATAAAACTTATTATTTTTCTGTCCAAATTGGCTGGTTGATCATTTATAACACCTATATACAAACACATGTAGTATGGGGAACAAACAAGAGGAACTAGAGATGTGTGCACGCCTGCGTGGGTATATCATTGGCATCATGGAGACATAGTGGGATGATTCCTATGACTGGATCACTGGAAGGGAAGGTTTTAGGATTTTTAGGAAAGACAGGCTAGGGAGATGAGGAAGGGGTGTAGCCCTCTATGTCAATGATCAGCTGGAGCATATGGAGCTCTGCCTAGTGAAGGATGAGGAGTCAGCCCAGAGCTTGTGGGTCAAGATTAAAGGGAGGGCAAGGACAGGGGATGTTATAGTGGGGGTCTGCTACAGGCCATCTCATCAGGAGGCTGGTGTGGATGAAGCCCTCTATATGCAGATAGAAGCAGCATCATGCTCACTGATATGCAGAAAAAAGACTCCACAACTAATAAGAGTTAGTTAGAGAGTAGGTATGTATTTTATCGGTGCCGGATGCGATGTGGGATATTTCCCAAAGGCATGCACAACTCCAAAGAGTCACCTTTCTCTACTTATTCTCTCAAATGTTACATATGTATTAAGCTGTCTATACATATTTATTACCTAGCTCCGCCTAGCCTCGCTTCATATTAAAATGAACTTATCAATCCTTTCGCGCTTGCGCAGTGCCCTCTGGTGGTCATTGGTGGTCTTCATGATAAAGTAAGACAAGTCTTCCTCGGGTCTGAACTTTTCACTTCATCCTCTTGCACATTGTAGTGGCTTTACGTTCACTTGTTTCTGTTTGTTAAATTTAGTGTAGTGGTTTGAGTGTTTACTCTCTTTTTCTCTCTGTGAGATAGAATCAGGAGAAGCAAAGCAGGCCCAGACTTAAAGATAAACAAATAAATTTATTAACACACACAAAAAGACTAAAAAAAATGAAACCTTTAAAACACTCTTCCTCCCCCCCACAGGTGTTCACTTTCCTACAAACAACATAAAGAGACAAAATCTGTGATTTTCAGTCAGTTCACCATTTAAAAATAATCTTTCATCAGTTCTTTAGGAAAGGAGTTTCTCTTAGTTTACCATGGAATTTTCCTCCACTGACAACTTAGAACAGTTCTCTTGTGGGTCTCAACTCTCACAAAAGCAGCCACTTTTGTGAAGTCCCTCCCATTAGCAGTTTCCCAAGCTGCTTATGGGTCATGTCTGCTTATTTAGGGTACCGTTTAGGGATGCCTCCTCTAGTATAAAACACAGATTCTCTTCTTCTATATCCAAAATCATCTTAATCTCCAAAACTAGATATCTCCTTTTTCCCTGGAGCAAAGGGCTTCATATCAATTTCTTTCCTCTGAGGCCGGTTCCCCTCCAAACAGCATTCATATGTTACAGGAAATAGTCCATTCTCCATGGTTTCACCAGAAAAGTTCAGCCAGGCAAAGCAACTCCTCCATCCTTCTTCCAATTAGTCTTTTACTCTCTCTCCATCTGACTTCATGCTGTCTTCTCTACGTTACACTCTGTCCCTTTCTTTTTACTCAAAAGGAGGATTAGAGTTTTAAAAAGTCTCAATTTGTGTCAGGAAAGAGTTAATATTCCTGCCCGGGCCTGCAGATGGTCACATGATCTCTGCCGGGCAGCAGCCTCTAGGATTTTTAAAAGTTGCGGGGATTGGGGGAGGGGATGAACTTCAGGCTGAAGGAGCTTGGAGCATCCTGGCTGATGGATGCCTCCTGCCCCCACCCCTCGGTCTCACCCGTCTCATCCGGGGTGGCCCAGCTTGGAGCTGCTATCAGAGGCTGCAGGCTCCCCTCCCCCTGCTGGGAGCCGATGGAGCCCGGCCAGGCCTCAGGCCGGCTCACCCCCAGGAGGGGGGAGGGGCGGGGCCTGGCCTGCCTGGGCTGCTCCAACAGAGCGGCCCGACTCAGTGTTACCTGCTCCACTGGCCAGAAGGAAAAGGGCCAGCTCAGACACAGTCTCAGCTTATATATGTATTCACAAAGTTTTTCCTTAGTGGCTAACCAATATGCCAGTATCTAAAAATGGTCTCTGATAGGTGCCTGTCCCTTCTAAAACAATTCCAAGGTCCTGACAGGGAACTGTTTCCCCTTTAACTAAAATCCAAGCTGTGTTAACCCATGACATTATCCATTTTTTTTTTTAAAGATAAACAAATAATATTTTTTTTTTAATGATAAATAACCCCCGATAATAAAAAAAATGTATTGTCTTGGTTTAGGGCAAATTTGGGAGAAAACCTCCGAATAGGGTCCCTCTGGGAAGTAGACCCAAACGGCCCCTCCCCCTTAAACTGGTCCGAGAAAAAACTTCCTCAGAGAAAATTCGAAAAAACTTTTTTTTTAACAAACAAAGTGCCTACAAGCATAAGGAATGAATATTATTAAACAATAAAACATTTTGTTATTCCGAAGTGAGATGGCAAATTCAGAAAGTCTTTGCTGCGGGTTGTAGCTCAGCTCCCTCGGTCTCTTATCAGCTCCTCCAGCGCTGACAAAATGTCAAAGTCCAGGCCCCGGTGGGCTGCAGGTGCCAGCTCTCAGTGCTCCTCTGGGTTTTCAGTCTGGAGCAGGTTTAAACAGTCCCAAGAAAAAGAAAAAAAAACAGTCCAGGGAACTTCTCTGCCTTAGCTAGCTAAACTAACTAAAACCAAAAAAAGATTTCTGTCCCACTGTCTATCTGTGCCTAAGATGAACACCCGCTGGAGAAGGAATGCAGAGGAGTGAATGCTGTTTTCTCAAACAAATTGAGCGCTTCTTCTTTCCTTGTTTCGCACTCAAAACTAGTCTTAAAGGCACATAACTCAATATACAGCACAAACAGAACAGACAATTGGGGATACGAGCATCATAAAGTCACCCTAGGACACACATGTTCGCTGGCTTCTTGGTCACAGTTCAAGCCGCAAGGCTAGTTTTAGTCCTAACAGTCTTTCATATCACCACCTCACACAGGCAGTTTCTTTCTTATCCACTAGCCTTGCATTCTTTTCATCTTGCTTTTGCAAGTAATGGCCTTGCCTGCCTTTGCAAGCATAGCAAATATTAAGCGAGATACTTTGTCTAGACTGTTACCCCTAATTAATCACCCTTTGACCTTAAACCCCTTGCTTTAGTCCCCCCTTTTCTAGAAAATAAGTAAATTCTTTTACTTAATACAACAATTCTTCTTTCCAATTTTTACGATATGTATCTCTCAATACCTTACCATGTACCTTCGACAAGGAGGTTAATATTGTCACTTGTTTCAACATTCTCCAGTTCCAAACAAGTACTACAAAAGACAATATTAAACTTACACTAATTAACATTAATAAAACAATAATGGGGTGACACAACATATTCAAAATCCCAGTCCCGGTTGGTGACCATCCAAAGAGGGTATCCGTATCCCACCAGTGATGACTAGTGTCTTGTTTTATTCTTTTCAAAACTCTGCTTATTTCTGTTGTGTCATGATGGACAGTAATTAGTTTTCTCTCCCTTTTCCTGAATTTCTTTCAAAATTTTAATCAGATCTTGGTGTTTCATTAATTGCTTCACAAATATAAGATTAATTCTGATGGGCATTGGTAATAACCTTTGATACACTGTGTATTTGAATTTTATCAGCTGGTGGGATACAGCTGGTACCTGATATAAGAAGTCACACCTGACAATCTTAATGACATTACAAATACAAAAATTAGAATAATTCTTAACAGACAAAGCTTCATTGTCATTATCTATTTCTATAAAAGCACAAGCAGTTCTTAAACATACTCAGCCTTGACCAGTATATACAAGTACAGTCTTTTGAGTATTATCTGTATGTGTTTCAAACTGACAGGAGCTTTGCTCAGTGTCAAGGCATATGTCTTGAGCATCAATTGCATTCCTTTCACAAAGAAACCTTTGCTGTTCTCGGGCAATGCAAGATTCTAAATTTAGTTTGCCATTTCTTATTCACCCTTCAGGCCCATACTCTACATTCCGAGGGGTAGAGTACTGTCCCTTCATGATTTAATCCTAATGCAATGACAGGATGAATAACATAAACTGTGGCATTGTGTATAGTAAGCACAAAGGCAGTAGCCATGTTACCAGCAGGGTCATAAGTGAAATTTACTAGGGTCCACCAAGACTAAAATTTTCTTTCAAAGTTGGTAGCATCGTCCCAAACAGCTTTTCCAATCTCAATCGGAAAAGTGCCTTCACTTCCTTCTTTTATGATTAAAGCAGCTGTTGACTACAGCCATAATTGTGCTTGCATACAACTGAAGGCCAAAGACACATTACTTTGTGCCATACTAAGTGCATCTATAACCTATGGTCTTGGTCCTCCATTTTTTCCCATCTTGTTAATACTTTTGAAACCTGCCATTGACTAGTTTCAATAAGGATGACTGTAGGGGCTGTTTTAATTGTGTTAAATCACTTGTTGCAGTGGCTAGTTTATTCATTAGTATTTTTAGTATTTTTGAATTGATTCTGTTTAAAACTCCCATTCCTGTTCCTGATATTCCAGTTAAATCTTTTTTAAAAGACCATTCTGGGTTAAACAGTAGTTGTTGTTGCCCTGTATTCCTTATTACATATGGACCAATTTCATAAATTTTGAATTCAAGCTCAAATGGTGGGAGGTGGGTTTGGGCTTGAGTGCTGGTGTGGGTTGTAACAGGCCCAGTTATGGCATTTATTTGAAATTCGAATGAGAGTCCAATAGTATAATGGGTCCAAAGACAAATCACCTCAACAGTCTGTACTAACTTAAAATTATAACAACAGCCTAATTCATTTAAAAATCTCCCGGTGCTCATCTATAGGAGTCACTGAGACACTAATTTGGATTGCTTTCTTATGGGCGGTCCCATTAATCATCCAGCATCCTATTCTAATTACCTCCCCTATAGTCCCTTGAAGTGACCACAACCCTTGCTTTTGCCATTCTTGCCTTTCATATACTTGGTTTTTGTGCATGACCACAGTTGATAGGTTTAGATCTTTTATATCAGAATACTCTCCCATGGATCCAGTGTACCAAATAAAAGCTTGGGACCAAGGCCATTCAGCATTTTTCTGGCTAGAGGTACTTTCCAATTCTTGGATTATAATTATGATTACAAACAAAACAATTTTCTTGATTAAATTTCTGCAAGCTGAATTACTAAATGTTCCCAGCCGTAATGTAGTCATTCTGTTTGAGTAATTTTTAGTTTCAGTTCATCATCACCTGGTGTTACTTTCCAGGGGGATTCTGGAGCCTTCTTCACTTGAGTGTGATGGATCCATGCACTTTGCTCCTTGATCTTAATTGCGGTGAATGTGGTAAGAAGCACCTGGAATGGTCCTTCCCACCATGGTTCCAGGGTCTTTTCTGCAAGAGACTTAACATATACATAATCTCCAGGTTGTATGTTATGCACTGGCCCATCTAATCTTATACTCCAAGTTCCAGCCACGTTTTTCGATTTTTCTGAGTTGGTTACCCAGGGCCACCATGTAGGCTGTTAGTGTTTCTTCCCCAACTTGGGTGGACATTCCTTTTTGCACCCCATATGGTCTACTGTAAAGCATTTCAAAAGGATTTAACTTTTCTTTAGTTCTGGGTTTAGTACAAATTCATAGCAATGCCAGCAGGAGAGATTGGGGCTAGGGCAGATCAGCTTCTTGCCCTAGTCTCACAATTTGTTGTTTAATCAAATTATTCATTTTCTCCACTTGGCCACTTGACTGAGGGTGGTATGGAATGTGAAGTTCCCAGTCTATGCCCAAGTGACAGCTAATTCGCTGCACTATCTTTGAAATAAAATGTGGCCCTCTATCTGAGGATATTGTGGCTGGAATGCCAAAGCATGGTATGATCTCCTGTAATAACACTCTGGTTACCTCCCGGGCTTTGGCAGTTCTGGTGGAAAAAGCTTCTGGCCACCCTGAAAAGGTAAAAGGTTTACCCCTCTTTTATTAGAAGTTCTGAAAAGTCAATTTGCCACTGCTGCCTGGGCCCATGGCCCTTCCCAGTTTGACCAAGCTTTGGTTTGGGGGTATTTTTGGGTTTAGTCTAGAGGCAAAGGTCACACTGCTGAGTCACTTGAGTGATGGCAGCCTATAGGTTCCTGGCAGTAATCTTTTCAATTAAATAGTTATGCAAGGCATCAATTACCCAGTGTGTTTTCTGATGTTCCTCTCTTACTAGTGACCATAGTAGATGGGAGGAGATAACCAGTTTCCCTTCTGTGGTGACAGCCCATCCCTCTTGGTTATATGTTCCCCCTTGGTTCTCAATTAGTTTTCTATCTTGCTTATTATATTCTGGCTTACCTTCAAGGGAGATCTGACCGTCCAGAATCAAAGCTCCCTCTGCTGTTATCTGACCTTTTGCTGCTTCTTTTGCCTCTCTGTCCACCAGCTCATTTCTTTCCTCCAACTCTGAGCTCGCTTTCTGGTGTGCCTTGATGTGCATAATTGCTACCTTCTCAGGCAATTGAACTGCTTCCAATAGTTGCATTATCTCTTGTGCATGTTTGATGTTCTTCCCCTGCGAGTTCAATAGTCGTCTTTCCTTCCAGATGGCTCCTTGTGTATGTACAACCCCAAAAACACACCTTAAGTCTGTAAATGCTTATTCTCATTCCTTTTGCTTTTTCTAAAGCACGAGTTAACGCAATTATCTTGGCCTTTTGTGCAGAGGTACCTACTGGCAATGGTCCAGATTCAATTACCCTTCTGGAGGTGGTAACAGCATACCCAGCTGTAAGAGACGATCCGAAGATCCCTCATCTGCCTCACAACCATCATCAAGGACAGAGACTGAAACCCCTAAAGGACTCTAAAACCCCAACACAGGAGTTTTGGCCTGGCTGAGGTGGGACGTTTGCCAAGTGTTGCCTGTAGGTGTGTTTGATGAAAAAAAACTAGCATGCATTTCCATCAGAACCTGAGCAGAAACAATGGGCAAGTCACAGTGAATTGACTGTACTTGCTGACGGCTGTACCTGTTCTCGCTCTCTCAAAATAAACACACTGTAATGATCTCCCCACCTTTTGGCCAACTGCCTGTCGCTTTGGAAAGGACTATAAAGACCCCTGAGTTAACCAAAGACTTTGAGATCTTCTCACGGAAGAAGACGGATCTATTGGCCAGACCATGAGGATTTTGTCTCTCCGTTGGTAGCTATTACCCACCCCCTCTTTCTCGTTTCTCTCTATCCTTTATTTCCTTTCTAATCCTTCTATCGCATTTGCTGTTGGCACTCAATAAAGGTGCATTTGTTTTGATTAATACTGAAATCCCCTCTGTGTTGTTTTTGCACTCTGAGATCAGTTAACAAACCATCACGACCCCCGCTTGCATTAGCGGATCGTGACACCAGCATGTTGTTTTCCACTGATGATGTAGCTGCTTCCATCAGTGAACCAGGTTTCTGCATCATCAAAAGGGGTGTCCTTTAGGTCTGGATGGCTGGAGTAGGTTGCTTTGATAGTCTTGAGGCAATCATGGTATACTGGCTCCCCTTGATTTCTGCTGAGAAAAGAAGCTGGGTTGACAATGTTAGTTACCACTATTTCTACATCATCTTGTTCTACCATGATGGCTTGGTATTTCAGGAAGCTTTGTGGGGAAAGCCAGTGTCTGCCTTTTACTTCCAGCACTGCAGACACTGTGTCAGACACTAGCACAGTAATTTTCTGGCCCAGGGTGAATTTGCGTGCCTCCTGAATATTCAACACACCTGCTGGGACAGCTCTGAGGCACACCGGCCATCTGTTGGTTGCTGCATCTAGTTGCTTGGAAAAGTAAGCAACTGCCCTTCGATATGGGCCCAGGTCTTGTGCTAGTATTCCCAGGGCTACCCCCTGTTTCTCATGGGAAAACAGAAAAAATGGTTTACTCACGTCTGGAAGTCCTAGAGCTGGAGCTGATATGAGAGCTTTCTTTAGCTGGTGAAAGGCTTGTATGGCCTCTTTTGTCCACTGGAGGTCTCTGTCTCCATTTGTAATAAGCGCATACAGAGGTTTTACCAGAAACCCATAGTTGTACATCCATAATCTACACCATCCAGTCATTCCCAAAAAGGTTCACAGTTCTTTTATCATCTTGGGTTTTGGGGTTTGACATATCATTTCTTTACGATCTTGCCCTAGAGTCTGTTGTCCAGCACTGACCTCATAACCCAGGTAGATCACTTTCTGCTTTACCACCTGGGCCTTTTTCTTCAATACCCTATACCCCTGGAGTCCTAGAAAGTTTAAAAGCCTTACCATCCATGCCACACATGTTTCTTTCGTCTGGGTGGCTATGAGGAAGTCATCTACATACTGCAACAACCTTCCTTCTTCTGGTGGAGCTTCCCAGGATTTTAAGTCTTTTGCAAGTTGTTCTCCGAACAAGGTAGGGGAGCTCTTAAACCCCTGAGGCAGAACTGTCCATGTGAGCTGAGTTTTGCACCCACTTTTAGGGTTTTCCCATTCAAATGCAAAAAATTTTCTGGCTGGCTGCAAAAGAAGGCATCTTTCAAATCTAAAACAGTAAACCTAATTAGCTCTGGTGTTAGGCATGTTAACAAAGTATATGGATTTGCTACCACAGGATAGAGATCCTCAGTTATCTTGTTGACAGCTTGTAGATCTTGTACTATTTGATATGGCTCATCAGGTTTTCGAACAGGCAAAATGGGAGTGTTAAAATCTGATTGACACTCTTTCAACAATCCTAATTGTAAAAAAGTGATTTAGGCCTATATATAAACCTATGAATGCCCCACTGCTTCCCAAGCTTGTATTTTAATGGTTTGCAAAAATGTGCCTTTTCAGACTGGCCAATTGCCCCTTGAACCACAACATAATCTTTTCCCACAGGCACTAAAGCTTTGTTTAAAACTGAATACGTCTCTCCCATATCAACTAAAAATTTCACCTTTCCCTTCTTTCCCCAGTTTCATTTTTATAACCAGTGGATCTGCTGGGATGGAATCCTCCGGTCCTCCTTAGTCTTCTTTCACCTGTGGGATCACCTCCTTTTTTCCCCCAGTTCCCTCTTTCCTGTCAGTCACTTCATCTTCATTCTGGGCACTGATTTTTCCAGTGACCAAACTTCTTACAAATTGCACACTGATTTCTACCTAGCAGGGGTGGGCCTTGACTGGGTGGTCCCTGCCTGCATCTACCTTTCTCTTGTTCACTCACAACTGCCACCAGTTTTCTCATTCCTTGTTTGTATCCCTCTTCTCGATTGCTAAATACTCTCCATGCCTCATTTAATAGGGCTTTTAGGTTCCTCCCATCCATTCCCCGAAGCTTCCGAAGTTTACCTCCAATGTCTCCCATAGACTGTCCCAAAAATAAACTAACTGTTGTATTCTTACCTCAGATCCAGGATCAAGTAGGGTGTGACAGCACATTGCATCTCTCAGACACTCCAGGAATTCAGATGAAGACTCAGAGGGACCCTGTTTGATTGCATACAAGGCTGACCAGTTTATAGTTTTGGGAATGGCTCTTTTGCTATCCGTTCCTGATAGCTTTCCAGCTTTTCTCTTTCTGCTGTTCTATTTGGATTCCACTTTGGTTTTCAAAGTGGGAAATAGTCCTTTACATCTAATTGTTGAGTTTTATAATAGCCTTCTGCCAAATCCTCAGCTGTTTTTAAAACCAATTTTTTTCTGTTTTGGTCAGCACATCTAACAATAATTGCATATCATTCCAATCTTGTTAATGCTGTTTTATTATATATCTTAAACGTTTGGCAGTGGCTATTGGGTTGCTTGGATAATTTTTAGCAACCTTTTCCCATGCTTCTAGGTCAGTTGTGGAAAAAGGTACCTTAACTAACATTCCTTCTCCATCTGGCCCCACTGCCTCCCATAGGGGTGCTTGCAATACCTGCTTTCTAGTCCGAGAAGAAATCGGACTATTAGAAGAGGAGTGGGCTGGAGCTGATGTCTCTTCTGAGTCTTCATCCTCTTCCTGTACCCCAGGGGGAGACCTAATCAAGTCATCTAGACCTTGTTCCTGTGTTACTGTCTGGTATACCTTATCTTTTTTTATACATCTTTGACCAATGCTACAAGCTGAGCAGCACTGCTTAAGCTTCTCTTTTTTTGCTTTGTGGTCCTTTTCAAGGGCTAGCACCAGGGGATCACAAGGGGCTCTCATTCCACAATCTCTCTGCCATTCAGGGTGGTTACAAAGGGAGAAAAACATATCTGCATACAAAACCTCATCCCACTTCCCTTCTCACCTGTCCTGGTTTAGGGCAAATTTGGGAGGAAACCTCCGAATGGGGTTCCTCTGGAGAGCAAACCCAAACAGCCCCTCCCCCCCAGCCAGTCCAGGAAAAGAGCTTCCTCAGACAAAAGTGGAAAAAACTATTTATTTAACAAACAAAATGCCCACAAGCATAAGGAATGAATAATATGAAACAATAAAACCTCTCCCCACTCCGAAGAGAGATGGCAAAACTGAGAGTCCGTGCCAGGAGTTAGCTCAGCTCCCTCAGTCTCTTATCAGTCCCAGTCCCTTCGGTGCTGGAAAATGCCGAGGTCCAGGCCCAGTGGGCCCCCAGCGCAAGATCCCTGTGCTCCTCTGTTTTTTTTTCAGTCCAGAGCAGATTCAAACAGTCCCAAGAAAAAGGAAAAAAAAAAACAGTCTAGGAAGCTTCTTTGCCTCAGCTAGCTAGACTAACTAAAAGGAAAAAAACTCTCTGGCCGCTGTCCATGCATCCGACGAACACACACAGTCCCAAGGACGAAGAGAAGATGCAGAGGAATGAACACTGTTTCTCAAAACAAACTGTGCTCTTCTTCTTTCCCTGCTCACTCTCAGAACCAGTCTTAAAGGTACAGAACACAGCACACACAGAACAGACGATTGGGGATACAGGCATCATAGTCACCCTAGGACATCACCTTAAAAACATAAACTGTAATAAGGTGGTGTATTCTAAAGTTCCAGTAGGTGGTCACCTCACTCCATCTTGCAATTGATACAAAGGCCACCACTGATTGCAATACTTGATAAGATTCCATTTGCTCTCCGTGCCCCCAGAACCCACAATATCCTTCCAGTGTGCCAGGATGCAACCCAGAGGACTAGCTTTAGAAATCTCCTTGCTCTGGCCAGTTCCCATTATCTCGTTCTCCTCACTTTGTCTCACTTTCACCCAAACCTTCTTTCACATGCTATCACAGTCCTCTCCCAGTCTTCCTCCTGCACTTCCCAAGTTTCAGGAACCAAATGTGATTTCCACACAACTTTAAAATGTCAGGCTCAACGTTTATTTGGCTAAAATGTTATTCCTTCTCACACTGGGTGCACACACTCTTCCGCCTGCCAGAAGAGTAACACCAAGCCCTGCACAAACTTTACACTGTATCAGCACCTAAGTGAGAAGTCACCCTCTCAAACAAAAAGCCCTAAAATTACCACAAAAACAAACTATCCCACTCCTCTCTCTTGAAATATTCTGATTTTCTACTTCAGCTTGCTCAGCTCGCACACCCCTGCTTGCTCTCCTGCTCGGGGACAGAAGATCCAGCAGACCCTGAAGCAGCTCAGCACGCAACCCACGCCACTCTCCTGCGGAAGCACGTGGGGATTGGGGCCCTGCTCTTGCTCTGTGCCTGCTGGCATGTCTCACTCACACAATCAAATGTCCAGACTCAAAATCACAATACACAGACAAAAGACAAGGGTTCATGCAGACAAAAATAAGGGTTGTCTCAACCCCAAAGTTGCTAGCGGCTGCTCTATCAGTCAGCAAACTCCTTAATTTCTCCACCGATCGCTCTATCTACCAACAAATCCCTTAATCCCTCTGCCAATCGCTCTATTGACCAGTGACTGCTTGCAAGCTCCAAACTTCACTTACATAGGGACTATGTTGAGTGCTAGACATCTCTTCGTGACTTATCAACCTCCCTCTGGCCCTGCGTATGACTTATGGGTTTCTCTAGCATCGACACATATCGTTTGTCCGCAGTGCCAGCAGTCCGTTGTCTGTCCCCACAGTGAGCAAGTCGAGGACTGGGGTCCCTCCAGGAAATCCCAGGGCGTGCCAAGGGAGCCCGGTCCCTGGTCAGTCACGCAGTCTTGGTTGTAGTTCAAGCCTCAAGGCTAGTCTTGGTCCTAACAGTCTTTCTTATCACCGCCTCATGCAGGCAGTTTCTTTCTTATCTGCTAGCCTTGCATTCTTTTCATCTTGCTTTTGCAAGTAATGACTTTGCCTGCCTTTGCAAGCATAGCAAATATTAAGCGAGATACTTCTTCTAGACTGTTACTCCTAATTAATCACCCTTTGACTTTTAACCCCCTTGCTTCACTCACAAACCCTGGTCCTCATGGGGGATTTCAACCACCCCGATATCTATTGGAGGGACAACATGGCAGGGCACAGGAAATCCCAAAGCTTCCTGAAATGTGTCAATGACAACTTCCTTACACAAGTGATTGAGGAGCCAACAAGAAGAGGTGCCAAACTGGACCTTGTGTTCACCAAGAGGGAGGAGATGGTGGAGAATGTGATGCTCCAAAGCAGGCTTGGCTGCAGTGACCACAAGATGGTGGAGTTTGAGGTCCTCAGGGGAGTGAGGAGGGCATGAAGCAAGCTCACTGCCCTGGACTTCAGGAGAGCAGTCTTTGGCCTCTTCAAGGACCTACTCAGTAGAGTCCCATGGGATAGAGCCCTGGATGGCAGAGGGTCCCACAAATGCTGCCTGAATTTCAAGGATCACCTCCTCTAAGCTCAGGAGCAATGCCTTCCAGCAAGGAAGAAGTTGGGCAAAAATGCCAGAAGGCCTCCATGGATGGATAAGGAGCTCCTGTGCAAACTCAGAGTAAAAAAAAAGAAGCTTTCAGGAAGTGGAAATGAGAAGAATACAGGGAAATTGTACGGGAAGCTAGGGACAAGGTTATGAAAGCCAAGGCCCAGTTAGAATTTAGTCTGATCAGGGATATTAAGGATAACAGGAAGAGCTTCTATAGATATGTTGCAAGCAAGAGAAAGACTAGGGATAATGGCCCTCTCTGGAAGGAAACTGGAGACCTGGCTACCCTGAACAAAGAGAAGGCTGAGGTTCTCAATAACTTCTGTGCCTTAGTCTTCAACAACAAGTGCTCCAGCCATGCCACTCAAGTCAAGAAAGGCAAATGAAGGGACTGGGACAATGAAGACCCTCAGCCCATTGTAGGAGAGGATCAGGTTTGAGACCATCTGAGGAACATGAATGTGCACAAGTCCATGGGACCTGATGAGATTCATCCACAGGTCCTGAGGGAGCTAGCAAATGAAGTTGCTAAGCCACTATCCATCATGCCTGAAAAATTGTGGCAGCCAGGTGAAGTCCCTGATGACTGGAAAAATTGAAATATAACTCCCATTTTTAAAAAAGTGTCCTGGGTACAGAGGCTAGCGGGTGGAGTTTTCAGCGCTGTTTATAATACCATTCATGTCAGCCATTTCAGCAGAGAAAATGCCATGGCCAAAACTGGAAGGGGATCCATTTTGTCTGGCTCACTAAATTGATGGGATCAGTGGACCCTGGCACTGTACAACCCATGGGTCTCTTCCCATTTCTGAGCCCTCCAGTATGCTTCTGCAGGACAAGGGGGCTGAGGAGAGGCAGGGGGGCTGCTCCCAAGGTGCAGCACTGAAGTGACAGCTCCAGAATTCCAGCAAGGACTGGCAGGGCTGGGGCTGAAGTTCTTGGTGCCCAGTGGGACCATTTTCCCCCCAACAGGGCAGCAACCCAAGACAGTAGCACCAACACCAACTCCCGCCAAGCCAAAAGGGAGTCCAGCAGGTGTCAGGAAGAGACAGCAAGCAGAAGGACCAACCTCACAAACACACACCTCCACTGTCACAGAGAGGGAAAAGGGAAACTGAAACCACAGGCCAGGATCTGTCCCAGGCAGTGCCAGCACCACTCATACACCACCAGAATAACTCCGTAAGCCCCTGCCTTCCCATTTTTTTGTTCCAGGTAAAAAGGTTGAGCTGGGACAGCCTTCTCCACCATATTGTCTTTGTCTTCTGGGCCACATGGGCTGCCCAGGTGGCAGCCATCTTGTTTTCTTTGTTCCCATGGGAGCACGTGACCTTTGTATCTAGTGGTTATTCCTGTTTTCTTGGTTGTTGCTGTTTTTTTTGAGTAAACTGTTATTTTTTAACTTATGCCTTTTTGCATTTGTCTCTCCCTATTGGTAGAGGGGGAGAGGTTAAGAACTAAGGGGAAGTAACCTATTTCAACATGTCTGCCCTGTAAAATTGTCTTCAACTAAGACAAAAGGGGGAAGAAAAGATCCGGTTGATGCCTAAAGAGGCTACCTGGAACAGAGGCTAGACAGAGTTAAAGGAAAAAAGTAGGTATTAGAAAGGCCTTCAAAGGATACAGAGCCCGGCCGTGGCTCTGCCCAAGATGGGCCCAAGATGGGCCCAAGATGGACGCAAGATGGACAACCGGTCACGAGTTTTCACACTTTTATAAGTTTTGGTCCATTTACATATTGGGGTCAATAGTCCAATTACAGCTTCAGGTTATGAAGTCCCATCCTCCCAGTTTTCTCTCCTCAATTCGTCATTGTTTACACTTTTTGAGCCTGAAGCTGCAACCGTGTCCTTGGTTCTCAAGCTGGAAAAGGATTGTTTTGTCTAACTACCCTGTGAAGACAACTTGCTAACACTTTATATGAAGTTCAGAGTCACACACTAAGACAGTACAGAATCTAAAAAATATGAAAGCTAAAACTTTAGGCATCACAGTGAACTACAGACCAATTAGTCTCACCCCTGTGCCAGGCAAGTTTGTGGAGCAGATTCTTCTGGAAATAGTGGTAAGGCACATGAAAAACAAAGAGGTGATTCATAGTATCCAACACGGCTTTACAAACGGCAAATAATGCCTGACAAATTTGGTGACCTTCTACGATGAGGCTACAGCATTGGTGGATAGGGGCAGAGACACTGATGTTGTCTACCCAGACTTATATAAAGCATTTGACAATGCGCCACATGACATCCTTATCTCCAAATTGGAGAGAAATGGAGTTGATGGTGTGAGAGACTGAAAAGATTGATGTTTCGAGACATTTTGAGGTGCATGTGTGTGGGAGAACGGGAAGGTTGGGCCTTGTCCTGGTGAGGCAGTGAACTGCCCTGTACACCCCACCCCTCTAGATCTAGTATCCCAGCCTGGCAGTGGCTTACAATCCCTGGCACACTGGAGGCAATACTCCACACCTGCCTCTGGAGCCCCAACCCAGCTCCTGAGTGGCCAAATTACTAGAAGTCACACCTTGAGGAAGGGTCCAGGAAGACCAAGGGGTATTTAAGGCTAAACACAAGGCTAGAACAGGTCTTGACCCTACCTCCTCTTGGAATTTTTTAGCTGAACACCGCTAGAACCCAGGAATTAGTACCTATGTGTGTCCTTTTCTATATCTTTTCTGTCTTTCTCTTTCTTCTTCTCATTCCTTCTTCTTGGAATTTTTGAGTAACTTAAGATTGAACAGGCTTGGAGTTTTCTCAGTTGAATAGGCCAAGTTAATGCTTTGGCAAGTGTTTCTTGTTGGTTGAATGCTGCTCTAAAACTTTTGCCAAAGTTCTCTGATTTTCTAAAGTTGACAGTGAAGTTTTTCTTGGTTTTGTTACCAAAAATTCAGTAAAATAAAGAAACTTAACACCAATGTAGCATTAAGAAGCAGCCATTCTTTATTTGGCCAGATGGGGATAGCTCCTCCTAAAGTCATGCATGCTGAGTACAGGAAAATTTCTGTTTATATATTGTATTTTGCATACATATTCATTGATTGTCCCAGACTAAACATATGTATGATAATCATTTCCCCAAAATCATTAACATATTTCCCCTCTCCTTTAAGCATTCTTCTGTCCTGGGGGTCTCTTTGGTGGTCCCTAGTGGTCAGGCACCCCAGTGTTCCAGTTGACCTGGCTGATTTGGCAGGGCATTGGGTCTGGTGAGCTTCTAGTTCTCCTTCTTACACAATGAGCATTGTGCAGTTCCATAGGCCAGTGGTTTTGGTAGAACAAGCATTGTGTTAGCTCACCAGATGTAGACAATTTATCATCTGATAACATTCTGACCTCTTGAGAATATCTTGTCAGTATTTTTCCCACATGTCTAACTCAGAGTACACAAAAAACAGGAAGCCTTTTTAAAAGTCTCTGAGCAAGTTTTCCGTGGTCTTACAGCTGGATGGACCACTCAGTGGATAAAGAACTGTCTGCATAGCTGCATGCAGAAAGTTGTGGTCAATGGCTCATTGTCCATGTGAAGACCAGTGACAAGTGATGTCCCTGAGGGGTCAGTACTGGGGCGGATACTATTCATCATCTTTGTCAGTGACATGGACAGTGGGATTGAGCGCATGCACCCTCTGCAAATTTGCTGATGACACCAAGCTGTGTGGTGCAGTCGACACAACAGATGGAAGGGATGCCATCCAGAAGGACCTTGACAGGCTTCAGAGGTGGGCCAATGCAAACCTCATGAAGCTCAACAAAGCAAAGTGCAAAGTCCTACATCTGGGTTGGGGCAATCCCAGACACACCTACAGGTTGGGTGAAGAAGTGATTGAGAGCAGCCCTACAGAGAAAGGCTTGGAGGTCATGGTTGATGAAAAATTCAACATGAGTCAGCAGTGGGTGCTCGCAGCCCAGAAAACCAACTGTCTCCTTGGCTGCATCAAAAGGAGCCTGGCCAGCAGGTAGAGGGAGGTGACTCTACTCCTCTGCTCTGCTCTAGTGAGACCCCACCTGGAGTACTGCATCCAGCTCTAGGGTCCTCAGCACAGGAAGGACATGGAACTATTGGAGTGAGTCCAGAGGAGGGCCATGAAGTTTATAAGAGGGCTGGACCACTTCCCCTATGAAGACAGGCTTAGACTGGGACTGTTCAGCCTGGAGAAGAGAAGGTTGCCTGGAGACCTCATAGCAGCCTTCCAGTATCTGAATGGGTCCTATAGGGGAACTGGAGAGGGACTCTTCATCAGGAACTGTAGTAATAGGACAAGGAGTAATGGGTACAAATTCAAAGAGGGCAAATTTAGATTAGATATACAAAAGAAATTCTTTATTGTGAGGATGGTTAGACACTGGAACAGGTTGCCCAGGGAATTTGTGGATGCTCCAACCCTGACAGTGTTCAAAGCCAGGTTGGATAAGGGCTTGAGCAACCTGGTCTAGTGGGAGGTGTCCCTGCCCATGGCAGGGGGGGTTGGGATCTTTAAGGTCCATTCCAACCCCTTAACATTCTATGATTAAATAAATGTACATAAGAATATGTGATTTGATTCAAATTTGTCTTATGTTTGTTCATATTTTACTTCTAAACATATATGAAGAATTGTTTAGCATGGGTGTTCTACAACAGAGATGACTGCCAATACTAGTAAAGAGGTGCAGCAGGATAGGAACAAGTATTCTACACCACCACTCCTCTGCAAGATCTATATGTATGTGTGTGTATATATATAGTCAGACACACACACCCCTCCTTATCTGTCTAGTTATCTTGTCATCAGTTGCCCAAACACAAAAACTGTAATGGAGGAAAGAATGTACTACAGAAGAGAGTTGTACTGGGTCTGGCTGAGCTGGAGCTGATTTTCCTATAGCAACCCTCACAGTGCTGTGCTTTGCATTGGGAGCTAGAAAGGTGTTGAGAACACACCAGGTTTTTTGGCTACTGCTGAGCAGCGCTGGCACAGCATCAGCACTGTCTCTCAATATTCTGCCCTCCATCAGTAGGCTGGGGGCAGGCAAGACCTTGTGGTGAGGAGAAAGAACTAGGCCAGCTGACTCAAATTAACCAAAGGGATATTCCATATCATATGTATTGGTTTTGCACAGCCTGGTTTTTGGTAGCAGGGGGGCCACAGAGATGGCTCCTGTGAGAAGCTGCTGGAAGCTTACACCATGTCCATCAGACCCAATCCCTGATGGCTCTGAAAATGGACATGCTGCTGGCCAAAACTGGGCCAATGAGAGAGGTTGGTAACACCTCTGTGATGATATATTTAAGAAGAAAATCAAAACGAAGTCACAGTTTTGCTTCTAGTCAGAAAAGCGAAGGAGGTGAGAACATGTGAGGGAAACCAACATGGAGACACCAAGGTCAGTGGAGAAGGAGGGGGAAGAGGTGGTCCAGGCACCAGAGATGAGATTCCTCTGCAGATTGTGGTGAACACCATGATGAAGCAGGCTGTCCCCCTGCAGTCCATGGAGATCCATGGGGGATGCAGAGATCTGAGACACAGGGTTAAAAATTAGAGGGGTATGGATTAGAAATAGGTATTTAGAGGATGCATATTGCTTAATATTTGCTACATTTTACTGTGCTAACTGCTTACAAAGGAAGATAGGGTGTACATGCAAAAGCAACATGAAGGAAGGCAAGGATGTGTGATAAGGAGAAAGATGCTCACCAGAACAGGACAAAGTATTCTAAACTTACAAGGCTACTGGGATAACAGGGCTCCTCGGACTCTTGGAACCAGATTAGACCAGCCTTATGTCTTGGACTGTGACCAAAGGATCAGTGAGCATGCTCAAGGAGACGGGGTGGGAAGTTCAACTGTGATGAAGACCACTTACTTCATCCCCTGCTACCCCAGGATGACCACCAGAGACAAGTTCGAAGGCACAAGGGACTGATAAGATAATTAGCAATACAAAGCAGGGCAAGGTGGAGCCAGGAAATGAATATACATAGATGTATTGCGAAACTTAATGCATTTTTAACATTTTAGAGGGTAAAAGAGAATGCTGAGAGAGAGCTGGTGTGCATGCCTTTGAAGGAGAGATTCCCCATGTGCCCGGCAGCCTAATAAACTACATACCTGCTTTATAACTCACTTTGAGTTGTAGAGTCTTCTGCATATCAGATCCATCTTCAGCCTGGGGGGGGAGGTGCCCATGCCAGAGCAGGTGGATGCCTGGAGGAGGCTGTGATCCAGTGGGAGTCCCAGTGGAGAGAGAGGCCCCTTGCTTCTAGGCTGGAGCAACCTGTCCTTGGAGGACTGTACTCTGTGGAAAGAGTGACCCATGTCGCAGGAGTTCTGGGAGGAATTCATGTTGCAGCAGGTGTGGTAGGACTGCTGCTCGTGAGCATGGACCCACACTGGAGAAGTTCACAGAGAACTGTCTCCCATGGGAGGGACCCCACAGTCTCACAGGGGATGGACTCCTCTGATACAGTTTAACATGTGGCCAGTGTCATGAGCCGTGTGTAAATGTATCAATCTCTGAGGGTATCCTGCACTTCTCAGAATGGCTTAAAATAATAGCAAGACAGCTCTTCAGGGGTGTTTTGTAAAGTAAAGGTTTTAATAAAAGCAAAATAACAAACGATACAGAAACAAAAGAAAAGCTGAGCACAGGTGTCAGAGAAACCTCTGCCATCTTGCCAAGACACCTTAAAAAAGCCAAGAGCACCTCTCTGCTTGTCCTTAAGTATTGAATGATCCATGAGGGTTCTATTGGCAAATTGCCAATAGAAACAGCTACAGATTTTGAGAAACATCCCAAAAATCCAACCAGTTCCCCAGTGCTGGCACTGAGCCAATTACAATGAGAAGGCTATGGAAAATTCTAGTTTAACTTCCTTACATGTTTAGAGGTAAACTGAAACTCTTTTCCTTATACAGAATAATTTGCTTGGGTGTGGAAATGCATTACAACACTCCTCTCCTGGAGCAGAGTGTCATGATCCGCCAATGCAAGCAGGGTTCGTGATGGTTCGTTTTAAGGATCTCAGAGCGCAAAAGACACAGCAGGGGACAACTCAGTTTGCTCAATCACAAATGCACCTTTATTTAGTGCCAACAAATGCGATAGTGGGGAGAGAAATTAAGAATAGTAAGAAAGACAGAGAAAGAGGGGAAGGGGATTATAGCTACCAACGTGGAGGGACGAGTCCTCGAGGCTTAGAGATGCCTATAGACGCGAAGTTCTCCAGTGGGGTGTACACAAAAGTGTGCAGGGGTCTCCAGAGCTTTTATTGGTTTGTCAAGGCGGGAACCAAAGCGAGGGGCACAGAGCCAAAGTGGGAACCACCTGTGTTGAGGTTGGGTGCTCAGGAACAAGCTGCAAACGGTACCACCAGTACGGACAGACCAGTTTGGACAAGCAGCCTTGGCTCAGTCCACTGTGACCAGTTCCATTGTTCTTGCACTCCGTTCTCATGGAGATGCATACCAGTCCTCCGAGACTTGGCAAACGTTCCACCTCAACCAGGCCAGGGGCTCCTTTCAGAGTCTGGGGTCTCAGTTCTCAGTCATTGGAGACAGTCGTGAGGCATATCACATCCTTGGACAGACTCTGACACAGAGGAAGAAAATCTCAGCGATGAACTGACCAAAACTCCCATCCATGCCCTGTCTCCCTGCACTCTTGGTGCGAAAGAAGGAGGGATTGGAGGTGTAGTGGTTTAGCATGGATTGGCAGCTTAGCTGACAAATAGGAGTGTTGTCTATGCCTCTGGAGAGCTCAGACTTAAATCAAAGATCCTAAGTGACTCGGCTCTTTTATTCTTCTGGCTGCCAAGGAGTTAACATTACTTCGTAAGTCAGAGGTTTGGGTCTAGGCCCCCCGGGGCCAGGCCCAGCCAGGCCTGGGGGGAGGGCCCTGCCCGTGGGAGAGCTGCCTGGGCCGGCAGTGTCCCCTCTTCCCCCCCCCCCGCCCGACTCCTGCCGATGGGGAGAGGAGGACGATTGCAGATCGGCAGTGCTGGCCTTGCGCCAAGGCCCGCAGCAGCCATGCTCTTGGCTTGGCTGCCAGAGCCTCTGGTCTGAAGGAGAAGAGAGTCTTGAAAATCTTTCTCCGGAGCTACAGGGAGCTGATCCAAGTTTGAGTCGCTTTGAATCTGACCAAGGGTAGAGGAAGGTCATCCATCAGCGTTCCTGAACATGCTCCCCCTCTCCCTCCTCATCACCTGTGTGGCCTTAAAGTTCCGAGAGTCAGCTGAAAAGAAAAAAAGACTCTGAGCAAAGACATTAACCCTTTCCCTCCTCCATAAAAAACAGAGTGATTTAAAACGGAGAGAGACAGCATAAAATGAAGTCAGCAAAAGAACTGATAAAGACTATTAGAAGAAGTAGACATTTTTGACCGGACTTCTCTAGATGCAAACCATAGAAAAATAGACTATTTCTTGTAATATCATAATGCTGAAGCGCGCAGTTTGTTTTGAGAAACAAACTCACTCCTCTGAATCTGCTCTCGTCCTTGGGACTGTGTGGGGTTTTTTTTGTCCTTCGTCGGATGCACGGAGGGCAGCCAGAGAGAGGTTTTTGTTTCCCTTTGTTAGTTTAGCTAGCTGAGGCAAAGAAGCTTTCCTGGACTGGTTTCTTTTTATTTTTTTTTTCTTTGGGACTGTTTAAATCTGCTCTGGACTGAAAAACCCAGAGGAGCACCGGGATCTTGCACCCGTGGCCCACCGGGCCGGGACTCGGCATTTTCCAGCACTGAGGGGACTGATAAACAGACTCCTGGCACGGACTCTCAGTTTTGCCATCTCTCTTCGGAGCAGCGAGAGGTTTTATTGTTTCATATTATTATTATTATTGTTATTATTATTATTATTATTCATTCTTTATGGTTGTGGACATTTTGTTTGTTAAATAAACAGGGTTTTTTCCACTCTTCTTTGAGGGAGTTCTTTCCCCGGACCTGCTGGGGGGAGGGGCTGTTTGGATTTGCTTTTCAGAGGAACCCCATTCGGAGATTTCCTCCCAAATTTGCCCTAAACCAGGACAGAAAGTAAACAGTTTGTAGTAAGAAAGAAAGTATTTGAAAGTTTCATTTTCCTTTCTTTTTTCCTTAGTGTATGTTAATAAAATCTACCTGTTTTAAGTTAAGCCTGTTTCACCTTTTTCTCCCAAAATCCTATCTCCCAGTTACCAAACAAAATTCAGCAAACATAAAACCACCACATAAATAGTGCTGTGACTCAGATAAACAAACCAAAACCACAACAGGGGGAAAAAGGGTGTCTTAAGGGCTTATTTTTCTTCTCATTATCCTCCTCTGATTCTGTTAGTAATAAATTCACTTTGTACCTCTAAGTTGAGCCTCTTTTGCCCTTGAAATGTTTTCTCCCCGTCCTTAACTCATGAAACCTTCGTTCGTTTATTTCCTCTCTACCCAGCTGCGGCAGGGAAGGGTGAGTGAGTGACTCTTGTGGGTGCCTGGCATTGAGCCGGTGTCAAATCATGACATATGGTTAAATATAGAAGTGACTGCTGTTCAACCTTAACATCTGCTTGAGAAAGCACATACCAAAGGATCATGACCAGCCATAAATACCTATGTAAAAATGGCTTAATTAGTAACTTGAATATGAGTTGCTGTGGATTGTGTGGGGATTGTATGGGTGAGTGTTTTTCGATAACAGCAAGAAACAGCTGCTCTTCTATTTGTTTACTTTCTGCTTCACCTCCTACTCACTTGGCTGCATAGTTTTTATCCAAAACTTGTAAACTCTTGGGTTTGGTTTTCTTCCCCGAGAGTCAGGTGGTGGTTTGAGTGAGTCTTTTTTGCCCTCTGAAGGCTCTGCGCCAGGCATGAGAATGAAATGGAGTCTTCAAGGTCTTGTTTTTTCTCTTGGTTTCTCGCATGTTTATTATTTCTTATCTTACAAATTTCTCTGAGCCCGGCCAAGATGTTCACAGCTGCTCGGACACAGGACGACTCCCCCCGTGATGGGAGGTCGCTACCTCTTATACAGATAATTACGTACTTATTATTTACAATTCCATGCCAATGCCTACTACCTATACTAAAGGGGTCATTTCTACTTTGACCCAATCTCCTTAAACTACTTTGTGCCATCATCACTGCAGAAAATGGATGCCAAGGGAGAAGGAGAAGGACTCAGGGTACCACCCCAAATCCTCCATCTTGTTCCCCATTCACCTCCATTCTAAGAATCCCAAAACTACAAAATTTTCCACCCGGTGATTAACTACACTACTGTCTGTCACACTTTTGTGACTTGTAATTCCTCTCTGTGTTGGAAGTTTTTCACATGGACTAAAATCAAAGCCTGTGTCTTCCTGGGCTCTGTGCCAGGCAAACCCCCTGGACAGACCCTCCTGTCCAAGTTTCAAACCCTCTTTCTCAGGTCTGCTGAAGTCTGTGACCTTCCAGGGCAACTGAAGGGATGCCCTGGACTCCGACAGTAAACAGAAAAAACATATTAAATACTTGAGTATGCTTAATAAGATGATTCTGTTGCCCTATAACAGGGTCTATGTTTTCATTCGCTGCAATTAAATCCATCCCCTGGTCTCGTGCCCACTTATAGGTGGCATCTCTGTCCTGGTGTCCTGAAGCATCATTGGCCCGTCAAGCCAGAAAAAACTCTCCCTTGTGTTACTAATACAAATCTATCTGTGACACCTCTATTTTTGCAGCCTGATTCACCTGTTCGTTATTTCAGCACTCCTCATTACCCCAACTCTTTGGCACATGGGCATCCACATGACAAACTTTCACAGTTAGCTTCTCTACCTGAGTGGCAATGTCTTGCCATTCTTCAGCAGCCCAGATTGGTCTTCCTTGATGCTGCTAATTGGCCTTTTTCCACCTTTCCAGCCAGCCCCACAGAGCATTGGCTATCATCCATGAATCTGTGTAAAGGTAGACCTTTGGACACTTCTTTCGCTCAGCAATGTGCAGGGCAAACTGGATGGCTTTGAGCTCAGCGAGTTGGCTCGATCCACCTTCTCCTTCAGTAGCTTCTGCAACTTGTCACATGGGGCTCCATACAGCTGCTTTCCACTTCTGATTTGTCCCTACAACATGACAGGAACCGTTAGTGAAAAGAGTGTAGCATGTTTCTTCTGTTGGCAGTTGGTCGTACAGTGGAACTTCCTCAGCATGCGTCACCTGTTCCTGCTCCTCTTCATCAGTCAGACCAAAGTTTTCACCTTCGGGCCAATTTGTAATTATTTCCAAGATCCCAGGGCGATTAGGGTTTCCAATATGGATGTGCTGTGTAATCAGGGCAACCCATTTACTCCACGTAGCATTGGTGGCATGATGGGTAGAGGGAACCTTTCTTTTGAACATCCACCCCAGCACCGGTAGTTGGGGTGCCAGGAGGAGTTGTGCTTCTGTGCCAGTCACCTCTGAGGTGACTTGAACTCCTTCATAGGCTGCCAGGATTTTCCACCCTCTTTATTCTGGGCTTTTAGATAAGTAGCTAATTTTAAATCTGACTGACTATATACAGGGCTAACTTCTGGAAGTGAAATAGCTTTCTCAGGTATTAACGCTAGGATCCCTTGTTGCACAACCTCTCATGCAGCTTTATCTGCAAGTCTATTGCCAACATGAGTTTGGGAATCCCTATGCGGATGTGCTTTGTAGTGTATTACAACCACTTCTTTGGGCAGTTGGATAGCATCAAAATGGGACAATATTTTTTTGTTTATATTTAATTGGAGATCTCTGTGCTGTTAATAGACTTCTTTCATATGGCTTCATGGGCATGAACAATGCTAAAAGCATATTTTGAGTCAGTCCATGTTTACTCTTATTTCTGCTGCTAGTGCCAGGGCTCTTCGTAACGCCATGAGTTCTGCCCTTTGTTTTAGGTCTTCATTTTCTATCTTGCACAGAGCTACTTCTGTCTGTAAAGAATTCTATCTCTGGATCTTCAATGGGTGTATCTTGCAGGTCTGGTCAGCTTGCATAAGCTTGTTCAATTGTCTGTAAGCAACCATGGGTTAGATTCTCTTCCCCTTGCATTGGGGTGTTCAGGAATTGGGCTGGATTCACTGCTGTGGTTTTTTTTCAACTCCATGTCTTCTTGTTTCATTAAAACAGTCTGGTATTTTAGCATAAGGTTTGGGGAAAGCCAATGCCCCCCTTTTTGGCCGAATACAGGGGTTATAGTGTGTGGAGTATACACTAATATCTTTTGTCCCAAAGTCAATTTCCTGGCTTCTTGGATGAGGAGAACAGTTGCTGATACAGCTCGCAGGCATCTGGGCCATCCCTGGCTGGCATTATCAAATTATTTTGAAAAGTACTCCACGGGACTCTTGAAGTCTTCTACCCTTTGAGTCAGAACTCCAAGGGCAAAGTGCTGTGGTTCATGCACAAAAAGCTCAAAGGGCTTACTTAAGTTGGGAAGTCCTAAGGTAGGTGTAGACATCAGGGCCATCTTTAAGTTACAGAATGCATGTTCAGAAGTGAAATCAAAGGTCCTTCCAAGGCCTCCTTTAAAAGCTCATACAGTGGTTTAACTAAAAGTCCATAATTCAGGACCCACATTCAACACCACCCAACCATGCCAAATCATGGTTTTAAATCTCAGGCAGTCACAGGTTGGGGTACCTGCCAGATGGCCTCTTTTCTGTCCATTCCCTATTTCTGCTGCCCCAGAATTATTTCAAACTCCAGGTAGGTAACTTTCTGCTTCATGATTTGTTTTTTTCCCAACATACTTTGTAGCCTCCTTGGCCTAGGAAATTTAGAAGACATAGTCAATTCCATAAACTTTTCATTACTTTCAGTTGCTAGCAAGATGTCATCAACATACCGCAGGATTAACCCTTCAGAGTTCTCTTTTTTCCAGGTCTCTAATTCCTTTGCCAACTGGTTCCCAAAAATCCTTGGGCTATTTTTAAGTCCTTGTGGCAACACAGTAAAGGTAAGTTGAGTTTTCTGACTAGTTTGGGGATTTTCCCATTCAAAGGCAAAAATGCCCTGACTTTGTCAAGAGGTATGCAAAAGAAGGCATCCTTCAAATCTATTACTGTAAACCATTGATGATATTTTGTAAGGGATGTTAACAGGGTATAGGGATTGGCTACAACAGGGTAGATATCCTGAACTACTCGATTGATCGTTCATAGGCCTTGTACTAACATGTATCAGTCTGTCCCAGGCTTTTTAACTGGCAAAATGGTAGTGTTATATTCTGATTCACATTCTATCAAATTCCCTGAACTTCTCTATTAGACTCTTGATTCCCCTTCTAGCTTCTAATTTTAGAGGATATTGTTTCTGCCTTACCAGTTTTGATCAAGGTTTTAGGGTAATGCTTACAGGCTGAGCTCATCGGGAACGTACTAGAGCTCCACATGCCCAAACCAAGGATATTAATGCATTTTCTATGGCTTCTGGTAGTCCTTCAGAATTGTCTGGTTCCAGTGTTCCCTGCAACATAAACGTCCTTGCCTCGATGGCTTTAGTCTCAGGTACCAATAATTGTATTTCTCCATCTTTAAATACAATCTGAGCCTCCAATTTAATTAACAGGTCTCTTCCTGAAAGAGGAACTGGACATTCAGGCATATATAAAAAATTATGCATTATCCACTATTTTCTGAATTTCAAATTGTAGTGGTTTGAAAGCAAAACGAGTGAGAGGCTCCAAGTTAGAAATACAATTTAATAAGAAGAAAGGAAAAAAAAGTAAAATAAAATAAAAAGAAATGCAATAATACAAAAGGCCACTGACAGAGTCAGAATACAACCTGAGCAGGGTGATGGAAGCAGTTCAGGTGAGGTGGTCTTCTTGAAGTAGTGATTCTGTAGAAAGGCCTGGTAGCTCTGGTCTTCTGGGAATCCAGTGGGTAAGGGTTGCTTGTACTGTCCCAAATCTCAGATTATATCCAGGTGAGAATGCTTGGTTCCTCCCCCTGGGCAGAGCATCTCACAATGGGATGATGAGTCATACAGGGGGTCTTTGATGGCCCATTAAAGAGAGATAGCTTCCGGAGGGAGTTATCTATGAGTCATGCAGCAGGCATTTGATGGGCCATTAACAGAAGACACCTCAGAGGGAGGAGGGCCTGGGAAGACAGTGCTCCAACAATTGGATTCATCAGTTCATGAAGATGGTGATAGAATACTTTGTGCACATCTTATATTGCAACCCAGGACATAACCCACTCCTTATTCTATTACTATCTATGTCATACCCAAATCAATACATTCTTACAGAGATATACATATATACATATAGAATGAAACCTTACACACTGTTCTCACTTAAAATTAGGTCTCCCTGTGGTACACAATGGGTTTCCTCATCTTTTTATATTATCCACTAAGTGTAACCAGGTCCTTGAGCAAAGACAATCCCACAGATGGGTCTGCCTTTGCCTGAGGTGGGATTAATCCAAACAGTCTCCTAAAATGCCTTTCATGTGTACCACAGGGACTTTGTCTCCATCTACTGTGTGTAAGGGTTCAGACTGGGCAGGACTACTTCGATTGATAGACCCTCGGGTGTTGACCATCCAGGTGGCTTTGGCTAAGTTTATTTTCCAATTCTTGATGGTCCCCCCACCAAGTGCCTTCAGGGCAGTCTTTAGTAGTCTATTGCACTGTTCAACTTTCCCGGCAGCTGGTGCTTGATAAGGAATGTGATATATCTATTCAATACTATGTTTTCTAGCCCAGGTGTTTATAAGGCCGTTCTTGAAATGGGTCCCATTGTCCGACTCAATTCTCTCAGGAGTGCCGTGTCTCCACAGGACTTGCTTTTTAAGGCCTAAGATGGTGTTCCGGGCAGTGGCATGAGGCACAGGGTAGGTTTTTAGCTATCCAGTGGTGACTTCCACCATGGTCAGCACATAGCGCTTTTCTTGGCAGGTTTGGGGAAGGGTGATGTAGTCAATTTGCCAGGCTTCCCCATACCTGTATTTCAGCTATTGTCTACTATACCACAGAGGCTTCACTCGCTTGGCTTGTTTGATTGCAGCGCAGGTCTCACAGTTGTGGATGACCTCTGAGATGCTGTCCATAGTAAGGTCTACCCTTACGTCATGGGCCCATCGGTATGTTGCATCTTTTCTCTGATGACCAGAGGCATTATGGGCCCAATGAGCTAAGAACAATTCTCTTTTGTGCTGCCAGTCTAGATCTACTTGTGATACTTTTACCTTGGCAGCTTTGTCCACTGGCTCATTGTTGCAATGCTCCTCATTAGCCCGGCTCTTGGGTACGTGCCCATCTATGTGTTGAACTTTCACGGTCAGCCTCTCTACTCTGGTGGCGATGTCCTGCCAAATGTCAGCGGCCCAGATGGGTTTTTGGTCTTTTTCCAGCAATTCAGCCATCCCCACAGAGCATTAGCTACTATTCATGAGTCAGTGTAGAGACAGAGCTTCGGCCACTTCTCTCATTCAGCAATATCCAAAGCCAACTGGACAGCTTTAAGCTCTGCAAGCTGACTCGATCCACCTTGTCTCTCGGTAGTCTGTGCAACTCGTCGTGTGGGGCTCTATACTGCAGCTTTCTCTTTCTGGTTAGTGGCTACAATTCGGCAGGAGCCATCACTGAAGAGAGCATATTGTTTTTCAGTCCCTGGTAGGTCATTATATGGTGGGGCTTCTTCGGTACCTGTTACTTGCTTTTCTTCTTTTTCAGACGATAATCTAAAAGTTTCACCTTCTGGCCAGTTTGTTATAACTTCCAGAATCTCAGGGCGATTTGGGTTTCCAATACGGGCGCGCTGTGTAATGAGGGCAATCCATTTGCTCCATGTGGTGTCAGTGGCGTGATGCGTGGAAGGAACCTTTTCCTTGAACATCCACCCCAACACCGGTAGTCGGGGTGCCAAAAGCAGCTGTGTTTTAGTGCCAATCACTTCTGAGGTGGCTTGAACTCCTTCATAGGCAGCCAAGATCTCCTTCTCTGTGTGAGTGTAGTTGGCTTCGGAGCCTCTGTAACTTCGGCTCCAGAATCCCAGTGGTCGGCCTTGAGTCTCCCCAGGCACTTTCTGCCAAAGGCTCCAGGACAGACCATGGCTCCCGGCTGCAGAGTAAAGCACATTCTTCACATCTGGTCCCATCCTGACTGGGCCAAGGGCTACTGCTTGAGCAATCTCTTGCTTGATTTGAACAAAGGCTTGTTGCTGTTCAGGGCCCCAGTAGAAATTGTTTTTCTTGCGGGTAACCAGGTGGAGAGGGCTCACGATCTGACTGTACTCAGGAATGTGCATCTTCTAAAAGCCTATGGCACCTAGGAAAGCTTGTGTTTCCTTTTTGTTGGTAGGTGGGGACATGGCAGTGATCTTGTTGATTATCTCTGTGGGGATTTGGCGATGTCTGTCTTGCCACTTGACTCCCAGGAACTGGATTTTTTTAGCCGGTCTTTTAACTTTACTTTGTTTAATGGCAAAACCAGCTTTCAGCAGAATTTGGATAATCTTCTCTCCTTTCTCGAAGACCTCCCCTGGGGTGTTCCCCCATATGATGATGTCATCAATGTACTGCAGGTGTTCCGGAGCCTCACCCTTCTCCAGTGCAGCCTGGATCAGTCCATGGCAGATGGTGGGGCTGTGTTTCCACCCCTGGGGCAATCGGTTCCAGGTGTACTGCACGCCCCTCCAGGTGAAAGCAAACTGGGGTCTGCACTCTGCTGCCAAAGGAATGGAGAAGAAGACATTGGCAATATCACTGGTTGCATACCACTTTGCTGCCTTGGACTCCAGCTCATACTGAAGCTCTAACATGTCCGGCACGGCAGCGCTCAGTGGTGGCGTGACTTCATTCAGACCACGGTAATCCACTGTCAGTCTCCATTCTCCACTGGACTTTCGCACGGGCCATATAGGGCTGTTAAAAGGTGAATGAGCCTTACTGACCACCCCCTGGTTCTCCAGTTTACGGATCATCTCATGTATGGGCATCACAGAGTCTCTGTCAGTGCGGTATTGCCGACAGTGGACTGTTGCTGTGGCAATTGGTACCTGTTGTTCTTCGACTCTCAGCAGTCCCACAGTAGAGGGGTCATCTGAGAGACCAGGCAAAGTATTCAACTGTCTGATGTCTTCTTTCTCCACTGCGGCTATCCCAAAAGCCCAATGATATCCTTTTGGGTCTTTGAAATATCCATTCCGGAGACAGTTTATGCCGAGGATACATGGGGCCTCTGGGCCAGTTGCGATGGGGTGTTTTTGCCACCTGTTCCCAGTTAAACTCACTTCAGCCTCTAATACAGTCAGTTGTTGGGACTCTCTTGTCACCCCAGAAATAGAAATGGATTTTGTTCCTACATACCTTGATGGCATCATGGTACATTGGGCCCCAGTGTCAACCAATGCCATATATTTTTGTGGGTCAGATGTGCCAGGCCATCGGATCCACACAGTCCAGTAGATCCGATTGTCCCTTGCCTCTACCTGGCTAGAGGCAGGGTCCCCCTATTCCTGGTCATGGCATACATTGTTCTCTTCCTGTAAATATGTTTCTGAGGTCCTTTCAAGAGGATCAGTCATATCATCATTCCTGTACCATGTGGGGTTCTGTGCACGAGAGACCAGAGTGACATTGATTCTAGATGGGCTTCTTGTGGTAGGTGTTTCTCTTTTCAGCTCATGTACCTGGGCTGCTAAGGAGGAGGTGGGTTTTCCATCCCACTTCTTCATGTCTTCTCCATGCTCTCGAAGAAAAGACCAGAGGTTACCTTGTGGTGTGTATCTTCTCTCCCTGGCTGGGGAACGCCTGCTCCTAATGGCAGAGACTCTCATCGGCTCTGGTGAGATATGGTAAATTTCTTCCTTAAGTTCTTTTTTAAGTTTCTGATGGCCTTCTTCAATCAAGCTCAAGACTTGCTCAGCCAGTCTTGTTTCCACAGACAAGACATGAGTACAAACTGGGGCGGTGACAGTGTCTTCATAAATTCTTAGTTTATTTGCCAAGACACCCACCCTGTCCTCACCTTCCCTCCATTGCAGTGTTGCCAGGTAACATGAGTACATATCTGGTCCAAGCCGTGCAAATCTCAGCCACATCCGTGGTGTGCACTGGACACCATCTGGGCTTTTAGGAAATCTCTTGTCTTCTGAAAAAATGATCTCCAGCACGGCCAATTCCCTCAGCCATCGGATACCTTGTTCTATTGTGCTCCATTTTCCTTGGTGTACTTGGAGGTCTTCTTTACAAAGGTATCTGTCTTTCACACTTGTTAGCAGTCGCTGCCAGAGACTGAGAGGTTCTTGGGTTTTTCCAATTCCCTGGTCAATGACCACATCCCGGGACAACGATCCCAGTTGCCTGGCCTCAATTCCATCCAGAACGGTGTCATTGGCTGCAGCGTCCCAGATGCGGAGCAGCCAGGTCAGGATGGATTAGTTGGTCTGGCGGGTGAATTCCCTTCGCAGGTCACGCAGCTCACCCAGAGATAGAGAGTGAGTGATGATCTCTGTCTCTTCTGCTGGGTGTGAAGGTCCTGCTGCATCCTCGTCAGTCACTATGTGGACTGATTTGCTCCTTGATTTCTTCTTCTGAACGGTGGCAACGGCTACTGGTTTAGGCTGTTCCAGTTCAGTGATGGTTTGTGTGGAGACACTGACGGCACCTTTGGTTCCTTTTTCCTCTGTGACAGTCTGCACAGATGTGGACACTGTTGCCTCACTTTTGGCTTCTTTCTCTTCTGTGATGGTCTGTGTAGATGTGGACGCTGTTGCCCTGCCTTTGGCTCTCTTCTCCTCTGTGACAGTCTGTGTAGATGCTGATGCTGTTGCTTTGCTTCTTTTTCCCTCTCCCTCTTCCTTAAGAACACGCTGCATCACACCATGTAGGGTTTTGATTCTAAGCATGGTGTGGGCCGTGCAGAGAAGACAAAGCAGGACAAACAACAACATCATGCTGTCCTTGGCATCCAGAGGGTACTCAATATTTTCAAAAACTGCTCTGTCATGCCTGAAAAGCTGGAAAAAATCATTCTTTACCCCTCCCCACAGGGGCTGGGTGAGATTGTTGAGGCTCTGGACGTAGCATCCTAGACCAGAACAAGAATACGAAGCTGGGTATATATTCTGAATGATGTTCATTGCCTTGGAGTTTATCAAGCAATGGACATAATAGACCAATAAAGCAATTTTAGTACCATATCCTGGTCTACGCAGGAGCATTAAGACCGGCAGATAGTGCCCCAGGTGCGGAGAAATATAGAGAGATAGGTATAAGACACATGTAAGCATGCTGAGCATCATGGCGAAGAGGTGCCTGCTTCAATGCAAAATTGTAATTCTGACTTTCCTCAGTGCCTCGTGCCCCACGTTGGGCACCAAAAATATGTAGTGGTTTGAAAACAAAACTAGTGAGAGGCTCCAAGTCAGAAATACAATTTAATAATAAGAAAAAAAGGTAAAATAAAAGAAATGCAATAATACAAAAGACCACTGACAGAGTCAGAATACAACCTGAGCGGGATGATGGAAGCAGTGATCCTGTAGAAAGGTCTGGTAGCTCTGATCCTCTGGGAATCCAGTGGGTAAAGACCCATGTACTGTCCCAAATCCTGGATTATATTCAGGTGAGAATGCTTGACTCCTCCCCCTGGGCGGAGCATCTCACAATGGGATGATGAGTCATACAGGGGGTCCTTGATGGCCCATTAAAGAGAGATAACTCCCAGAGGGAGTTATCTATGAGTCATGCAGCAGGCCATTAACAGAAGACACATTAACAGAAGACACATTAACAGAAGAGGGAGGGGGAACCTGGGAGAACACTGCTTCAGCAATTGGTTTCAACAGTTCATGAAGATGGTGATAGAATACTTTGTGCATATCTTATACTACAACCCAGGACAGGAGGCCTGTAGAATCTCATTACCTGAGGACGGGGATATGCCTGTGTTTCCACGGACACCAAAATGTATTGGGTACTTGCCAGATGTGTCTGTCCTGCCCTACGTCCTGTCTGGGACCATAAGCAGCATCCTCCTGGCGGCCTGTCAACAGATGTCGCCGAACCGTGTGTGGAACTGTGATGAAGACAACTTGATCACCTACCTCATGGAGATCTGGGACTCCTAAAGTGACAGTTCACTTAAAGATTCTATTTGTTTACAATTCGTTTTCTGTTTACAAATTGTTTTTCTGTTATTTGGTTTTTCTCACAGTTCAAAAAGTTTGATATTTTCTTGTTTTTGCTGTAAGGTTGTAACTTGTAACTTCTAAGCAATTAACCTGTGACATGCTAGCCTAAAAAATTGTGATATTAATGAATCTCGCCTGACAGCTCCTGGAAGTGAGTGCTGTAACTCCAGTGGTACATGGAACACATTGCTGGCTGAGGGGAATTAAGTTTGTCAAAACCTCATTCAAATTAAACCCATGCTGTCTTCTGTTACCCTATCTGCAAAAGGGCCCTTGCTAATGGGATAACAGAAAACAATTTGCATATTTTAATAAAAATAAAGGGAGGAGTTGTTACAGTGACAGATAGTCTGTAGCTGGACAAAATGAATCTGATCATAACAAATCCAATTCAGCTAACTTGGCTTGTTCTAGAAGTCCCTAGGTGAACAAAGACCTCAGCCAACTCCATCCAACCCCTGGATGCAGACACATCACTGGCCAGAGATCTGGGCAGTGCAGAGATTCTCAACCAATTGGCTATCCAGGCCCGGGAAATTCAAACTCACTATAAAAGGAAGCTTTGGACAATAAAAGAGGCTGTTTGTCTGATGACCCTCGGTGTGCACTGTCGTGCTTCTTTCTCCAATCCATGACCATCATGTAATACGTACTGGCCCATAGAGGCACAGCATATGCAGACTCACGCACCCTGGTACACATGTGCACAGTCACACATACTGGCACATGTGTGCACAGCACTTCCTAGAGTCCTTCTGGAAAAGAGAGTAGTTGGACATGTATTGGTTGCTACCCTGTAGGCAATATTCTACCCTCTGTGCCTCTTGCGTGGGAACAGACAGTGCACATTAGGAGAGGAAGGGAAAGGGAAGTGTTTTGTCAAGGGGCACCTCTTGCCCCTTACCTGAGAGGGAGGTACGTGTGGTCTCTATTTTTGTGGAGGGTAGCCTACAGTTTCTTGGGGATTAGGCACACACGGTAAGGAAAGCTCAAGGCCTCTCTGTAGGGGGTGACAGTGACTTTGAAACAGTTTTTTATGGTTTTATCTTGGATTGAAAGAGGGAAAGTATAACATATAGCTGGACTATATCTGCATAGATGATTTGGCTTAGCAGATACCAGCTCGACCAGCCTTGCTCAAAGTAGACACTACAAAAATAGGTTGGATTCAAACATAGTCAGAGGACCTCAGCCAACGCCTGTAAAGCACAGATACACCCATATCACTGGCCAGTGAACTAGGCGGAGTTAAGACTCTTGACCAATCATGTCTGTAAGCGTGAGAAATTTGAAAACCCTATAAAAGGGACTGTCAGTCAATAAACAAGGCTGTTGCCACATGATCCTCAGGGTGTGTATGTCGCATCCCTGTCTCCAACTCCATTGCCACATCTGGTGACCACCTGACATGATAGCAACAAGCGGCTGTGGTATTAAGGGGAGATAGGGGAGCAGCAGAATTTTGCCGTGGGGCAGAGGAATTGCTGCAGTGTGTGGTGGATTTTGCCACGGGGCAGCAGAAATTGCTGCAAAATCCCAGCAGAGCAGCAAAATATTGCTGCAGGAGATGGCAGAGTAAGCCATGTGGGTCTAGACCCCCCCATATGGAAGAGAGACGCTGCCGGGAACATGGGAGCGATGAGCTTGACACCAGAAAATCTCACTCTAAAGGTATGGACTTTCCTTCTTGAAAAGAAAGGGATAAACCATGACGAGCAGGCTCTGCTAGCCCTGCTAACATGGTGTGAAAGCCACGAATGAAATGTGTCCAAAGACAACTCCCTAGATTTAAAAACTTAGGAGCGGGCTGGCCAACATATCCATTCAACAGCTTTGACAAGCGACTAGACTGCCATTAACATTATAAAACCTTGGAGGCTCATCATAGACTTATTAGAACAATTAAAGAGAGAGCAGGAGGCGAAAATGGCAGAGGAGTCACCGTTGGCGTCATCTGAGGGTACAAGCAGCAAAAGCACAGTGCCAGGGGAGACAGCGGGGGGTGCAGACGCCACGCCAGGCAAGCGGGAGAGGAGGAAGGGCAGAGAAGCCACCCAGGATTGTGCCACCGCTCCCTGCAGGGACACCACCCCAGTGGGGCGTTCCTCAATCACCTGGGATCCTGCCACTGCCTCAGGCGAGGATGCGCTGTCAGATGAACACGCCATAGCCAAACCCCACTTTACTGCTCTGTGCTCTGCCTGCCGAAGTCCTACTGAACAAGTAAAAACTCCTGAGATCATGCCCAGGGGCTGCAAGATGTCTAGCTGCCAAAAAAGCCACGCCTATTGCTCTGTGCTTTGCTTCCCCGTGTCCTACTGTGTCAGCAGAGACCTCTGTGACCCCTCCCAGCTGCTGTGAGACTGTGCCGCTGCTACAAGATGCCTGCTTGCCACAGGGCTGCGCTGACCACTGGCTGCTGCAACACAGCGCCGCCACTACCCCCTGCCAGGAACCTGGCTATTGCCAAGCCCCCAATCACTGCAAAGCCCCATCTGTCACTAAGTCGCGCTCTGTAACCCCCCTTGACCGTGCTAGCTCTGTCACCACACCACAGGGACACCCAGCTCCCGCAGAAGCAGGGCTCCCTAGACCCCTTGTGAACTGTATGAGCTGCGCAGTTCTCGTGATGACGGAGCGCCCTACAGCTGCAACCACACCTGCGCAGCCGCTGGATAACCATGCTAAGACCACACGCATCCCCAGCTGCCACACGCGTGCCAAGACCGCCTCCTCCCAAGACCAAGTGGGCCAGCTCCAAAACCATGCCTCCATGGGGCGTGCCTCCATCTCCAACCCAGCCTCCGTGGAGTGTGGCCCCACCTCCAATCCAACCCATGTGGGGCATGGCTCCGCCTCTGATCCAGCCTTCTGGGGACGTGTCGGCACCTCCAATGTAGGGCGTGCCTGCACCTCCAACCCAGCCTCTGTAGGGCGTAGCTCTACCCCTGATCCAGCTTGTGTGGGTGGGTCCAAGAAATGTGTCACCAGCAGCTCCTAGAAACACAATAGTCAGAAATGACAGCAAACCCAGGGACCCCAAGATCACAGCTGCCACTGTCCCGAGCACACCACCCCTGCCAGAGTTAGAGCTGCCCCTAGAATATATATCAACAAGGGACACAAGGAACACCAGCAGAAAAAGCCAGAACCATCATCCCCCTGTAGAATACCACAATATCACCACTATCACTGCATTGCTGACCCTACCCGATCCTGTGAGTGTCTAGCAAAAGGTAAAATAGGCAGCTATTTTATAGGCACTATAGTCTAGCGGAGACTATAAAGGGGCAGAACTCATTGATGTGCCCATGTCAGGGGGCTGAAAGCCTAAAGAAGAGACAGTTGCCGTTTATCTAGTTATAAAAGGCAACAAGGCTCCTGACAAGTACACCCCCTTCCAGTGGCCAGTTCTCTCTAAACTGCATCAGCTTGTGACCAAGCATAGTTTAGGATCTACTGCTGTTACTAACATACTACAATTCCTAACCACTAAAAAAGTAACTCCCTTTGATATAAAGCAGCTTGCCAAATTAATGTTTACAACAATCCAATATATAGTGCTCAAAACTACGTAAAAGAGCAGTGCTAAAAAACAAAAATTAAAAAATCTAAAAGTTCCACAAGTCTCAGGGTTAGGTTTTCTCTTTTCACCCGAGAGTCAGGTGGTGGTTCTGGTGGTGGTTTGAGCGAGTCTTTTTTGCCCTCTGCCCTCTGAAGCCTTTGAGCTTGGCACGAGAATGAAGTGGAGTCTCAAGGTCTTGTTGTTTCTTGGTTTCTCGCGTGTTTATTATTTCTTATCTTACAAATTTCTCTGTGCCCGGCTGAGATGTTCACAGCAGCACGGACACAGGTGACTCCCCCCGTGATGATATACAGATAATTATGTACTTATTATTTACAATTTTGTGCTAATGCCTATCACCTATACTAGAAGAGTCATTTCTACTTTGCCCCAATCTCTTTAACTTACTTTGTGCCCACGTCACATCAGAAGATGGATGCCAAGGGAGAACAAGAAGAACCCAGGGCACCGCCCTGAAATCTCCATCTTGTTCCCCATTCAGCTCCATTCTAAGAATCCCAAAACTACTAAATTTTCCACCCGGTGATTAGCTACACTACTGTCTGTTACACCTTTGTGACTTGTAATTCTTCTCTCAATGTTAGAAGCTTTTTCCATGGACTAAAGTCAAAGCCTGTGTCTTCCTGGGCTCTGTGCCAGGCAACCCCCCTGGACAGCCCCCCCATCCAGGTTTCAAACCCTCTTTCTCAGGTCCCAGGCCTCTCTGCCGAGGTCTGTGACCATCCAGGGCAACCAAAGGAATGCCCTGGACTCTGACACACAAGAAGACCCACATTATAAAGCAAAAGTCCCTAAACTTCTAAGATTACCACCAGTGGGAGATCCACAGATTCAAGTTAAATTGCATCCCTTAATACTAGCACAAATAAAAGATTTAAGATTCCAGGCACTACTTAAAGTAACTAACATAGCAAACCCAACTCAAACATATTCAGAAATCAAACAAACGGTAAAAGAACCATATCTACAGTTTATAAAGAGGTTACAAAATGCTATAAAAAACAAATTGTTAATATTGAAGCCAAAAATCATCTAATTTTGCAATTAGCAAAGGACAATGCCAATGAGGACTGCCGAAAGGTCATAGAACTGCTACCTAATGAAAACCCATCACTAAATAAACTGATAAATGCCTGTACTAAAGTTAGATCTAATTCTCATAACATAACCATGCTAGCAGATTCCATAGCAGCTGCTGTAAAAACAACATCTGAATATTACAAGTGCAAACAGCAAAGCCACCTAAGAGTGAACTGTCCCCACAAGTCCACTCTGATGAAGACATGTCAAGGACAAAAGAATATAATCATTAATTATAATCAATATGAAAAAGCTAGTCACATGGCCAAGCAGTGCAAATACAAGGTTTATACTAAGAAACAATCTTTTAAAGAATTCTTTATGAACCAAGAAAACGGATCACTCAACACAAGAGCAAAACGCGTGAAGACATAAGTATTGATTTATTAAATATGGGTATTTGTTGCAAGGGAACCCCGAATAATGGGAAGTTTGGGCGAGAGCAAAAACGCAGGTCTGACCAATATGGTTAATGCTACGTTCTCCGTTTATTCTAGCTAAAATGGCAGGTTATATACATCTCTACATAGTTTACAGTCACAGGTGGTTTTTCATTGGCACACAGCACAGAAAAGAATGCAAACACTTATTGTTGAACAAACTCTTAAGGCAGCTACTGTATCCACACCAACCACTGCACCTGCTAACTACTAGAAAACCCTCTGTCCCTTGCTAACACCTTAAGCTGTAGTTCTATCTGCGCCACAGACTTGGCACTGAATTTCTACCTGCGTCACAAACTCCTAACAGGCCTCAACCATGAAGCCTAATCCGGGTGATTCACTCACAGTCCAAATACAAATTATATCCATCTACCCTAAGAAATTCTGCAACAGGTATTGATCTAATATCGATACCCAACTATGACGGACAAAAGACTCTCTAACAGTTTAGAGTTAGAAAGTGTATGTTTAATTTGGCGCTGGGCAGCTGCGTGGGATAACTCCCTAATACATACTGCAAGATTACAAGCATTTCCAGAGTCTATTTGTTATGAATGCTAGGAGACCAGATCCTTAGTGATTTCAGCTTTATTGGGAACAGTCTGGGAAGGGGACCCATAGGGTGTGCGCACACCACCGCTGCTCCCGATACGGCGTGGAGGAGGAGGATATCAGCTCTGTCGTCTGGCAGATCGGGGTCTTCCTTCCTCATGAGAGTCCCCAAGATGCCTGCTGGTTTCAGGTTCAGGGTCCCCATGTCACTCCTGGCTCACTTTGGTTAGGGTAATGAAGGCGAGGGATTCTGACTAGAGCTTTGATGTTGTCCGATGTTCCTTCTGGTTAGAAGTGCTACTTCAGCTCTTTACCTGCACAGCGGCTCATGGCTTGTTGTTTTTAGGGGTCTCCACTAGGCGAATTCCCTCTCTACTAAGTTCCATGGGAATGTGACATTTGCATACTAGGTGATGTCATCCTCCTCCTCATGGTCTCGGGTGGTTCACTATCTTGGAGGAGAGGGGAGCAGCGAGGGCCATACCTGACGGTAAGGGAATTTACTCAACAACTCATTCAACCAACAACTCATTATCCTCATTAACTTATAACATTGGAAATTTGTATCAACTTTCTAACAATTTATTCTCTACATATTTATTTACAAAAGTCTTGAATATCCAAAACACAAATACATATTCATAACACTAACACCTCCCATTGCCGACTTTGTATGGAAATTAGCTTAAAAGGCTATTAAGCATGTGTAGTTCGCTCCATGAATTGGGCCAGTGGTCCTTTTTATGGGGAGGGGTTTTAAAAGGAGGAAGTAGGGAGTCTTCCTCATTCTGAACTTTCAACCTCTTTAATAGATGTCAATACAAATGAGCTCTGGTGGAACTCCCATTTCCTCCCTCTGTGACTTGTTGAATGGGTTTCGAGATGTATAAGATTTACAATTGTCTGTGTTCCTTAGATCTATTTATCAGTTTCTCTGTTTCTCATTATAAACACAGCTAAACAAACACAAAAATGACAAGCAATTAGTTACTTAAATCCGGGATAGCTATCTTAAATCCGGCTTCTTTCAACTAACCATTAACTCTTAATTATTTTAAGCAAAGCCTATCTATCTATCTATCTATCTATCTATCTATCTATCTATCTATCTATCTATCTACTTTAATTAATTCTAGCAAAGCTTATTTTTAGCTAAAACCTTAACTTTTTCTAAAATCCTTAATTCTTTTAAAATTTGTGTCTCAGTATCTCCTCACCTTCCTGTGCAAATTTATGTGACCAACTGACAGGAAGGATTCAAAGTACAGCGAAAATAGACATTTTCACCTCCATCTCAGTAACTATTACCACCTTAAAGGTACATAAAGTCCCTCTCAAGGCACAGGGGCCTATCAGGAGAAAACTAAGTGGACTGTTAATTAGAAAATCTAGTGCCACCTTACAAGGCATCTATGTCCTCCCTGGTGTTATAGATGCAGACTTTACAAGACAAATACACGCAAGAGTTTCCACCCCTACTCCACCCGTGACTATCCCTGAAAAAAACCAAAATTGCCCAGCTCATTCCTTTTAAGTCTTGTGTTCCAAATACAAATCTCAAAGTGCAAAGAGGCCAAGGCTTCAGGTAAACAAATAAACTTTAAGTATTTTAGACCCAGAGCATGAGTAAACAAAAGCCCAACATAGTGTGTATTGTCACAATGCTTCAAGCAAGGTCCTCCCAAATAACAGTCAGTAGCATAATTGACACAAAGGTGGACATCACGATCATCTCTTCCCACACTTGGCCTCCATCATGGCCCACCGAGCCTGAAGGATCCACTATTGGTGGCCTTGGAGAGACCACACAGAGCTATTTGAGCAGCAAACCTGTTTTGGTAAAAAATCCTGAGGGACAAACTGCTACCATTCGACTGTACATCATAGCAGCATCTCTTAACCAGTGGGGGAGGGATGTTTTATCCGCTTGGGGAGTCCAGGTGGGGATGGATTTTTAACAGGGGCCACTGTTTTAAGGGCCATGAAATATCCTACACTACCGCTAAAATGGCTTACCACTTAGCCAGTGTGGGTACCACAGTGGCCCCTTGAGAAAGAGAATTTACATGCCCTTAGGTCTTTGGTGCAGGAACAACTGGCTCAAGGGCACATAGAGCCATCCACGAGCCCTTGGAACACTCCAGTGTTATAAAAAAGAAGTCAGGTAAATGGAAGTTGCTCCATGACCTGAAAAAGATCAATTTAGCCATGGAGAGCATAAGCACCCTCCACCCTAGCATGCTATCTCCTACAATGATTGCTGCCAACTAAGATATTCTAATTGTGGACCTGAAAAATTGTTTCTTCCCTATTCCACTGCATCCAGATGATACCCCAAAGTTTGCCTTTACCGTGCTTTCTATTAATAACGCTGCAGCAGTGGAGCATTATCAATGGAGAGTTTTGCCTCAAGGTATGAAAAACAGCCCTACAATTTGTCAGTAGTATGTTGCTCAGGCACTCTCATCAGTAAGACAACAATTTCCAAGAGCATACTGTTGCCACTACACAGATGACATTTTGATAGCAACCTGTAGTGGGTTTATGTTTCTTAATTTTTTTTTCTAATTTTAGTGTAGAGGTCTGAGTGTTTACTATAATTATTTACTTTTTCTGCTGAGAGATAGTGCTGGGCGATTGAAGAGATGGGGTCTCCATGGTTTGCATCATGAAGCCAATTTTATTGAACACTGCTAGTTTATATACCATATCTATGTTTCTTAGTAACATTGCTTAACTATGGGCTAGTACAGACTTGTACAGGCCTGTACTGTCTTGCACACAAACATACATACATACATGCACCCTGATCTCTTCTTCCTTCAGGGTCTTGCCTCGACTTGCCAGGGCTTGTAGCCCTCTAGCACATCTACTTCTGTAATAAATTCAGCAGTAGTTTTAGTCCTGCTTCCAAGCTGTATTCCCACAAAACAGGATTAGAAGAAAAACAAAGCAGGCTCAAACTTAAAAGGTATAAAGATAGATTTATTAATAAACACTAAAAGAAGAGAATGAGAATCAAAATGAAACTTTCAAAACACTTCTCTTCCCCCTCACAACTGTTCACTTTTCTACTGACAACATAAAGAGACAAAACCTGTGATTTTCAGTCAGTTTCACAACTTTAAAATAGTCTTTCATCAGTTCTTAAGGAGAGGAGTCTCTCTAAGAAATCCTGTGGAGACATCGCCACAAGAAACAGTTCTCTGGTGTCTCCTATGTCACGAATCTGCAGCTGCCCGGGGAATTCTGCAAACTGTGAAGTCCTTTTCATTTGGCAGCTTTCCCACTAGCTGCACTCATGGGCTATATTAGCTTATTTATGGTATAGTTTAAGGATGACTCTTCTAGTATAAAACGAAGGTTCTCTTCATCTATCTCCAAAATCTTTATTTTAAGAAACAGAGGTCTTCTTTTCTCTTCTTCCCTGGGGCAGAGGGCATCTCTTTATCTTCTTTTGTTCAAAATTCTCCATTGGATCACAGCTATATCAGTCCACGGTTATGACTAGAACTTTGCATGTCCCTAAAAAGCATTCTATAAATTACAGGGATATTTTAGTCTATTCTCTATGGCCTCACAAGAGAAGTCCAGCCTAAACTAGGCAACTCTTCAATCTTCCTCTAACCTAGGACTTTACTTTCTCTTCACTGACTTGTTTCATGCTGTCTCCTTACATCTCAATTACTCTGTCCTCACTCAGAGAGAGGATTAGTGCTTTGCAAGTTTCGTCTATTAAGGAAAGAGTTAACATCTCCCAGGTCTGCAGAGGGCATGATGGTTCTTCCCCGAGAAGTGGCTGAAGATGGTAGGGTCAGGTCGCACTGAAGCTGGGCTAGGATCTTGGGGTTCTGGCTGCTGTGGGGCCACTTGCCCAGCTGCGGAGCCGCTTTTGGTCTCAGCTGCTGGGCCTTCCCCCCCGCCCTTTTCACCTTCCCAGGAGTCCGTGGGGGGAGGGGGTGGAGGGACTCAGCCCCCATGGCTTAGGGGCAGGATGTTTTAACAGCCGCTGGAAACCCGATCCGGGCTGGGATGGGGGCATATTCTCCTCTCCTCCCCCTGCCCAGGAGTTACTGGGCCTGGCGAGCTTCCCGTGAAAGGCCTGGACTGGGCAGGCCTGGCTGTCCTGGCCCCCACAAGGAGGGAGCCGGGCTGCCTTCTTACCTCTTCCGAGGCCGTAAGGAAAAGGAATTTTCCTGGGATTCTTCTGATTTTTAACCTGTGTAGCCCAGAGGCGTATCCTTATATTTAATTGGTTAATCTGGTTGTCAATTTCAAACCCAGTCACTAATTGGCTTTGGCTATAACTCTTTAAAAAAATAATTTCTGTGCTAAGCCAGCACACAACCCAAACAAAAAAAGAACTCTCACAGATTTGGACAAGCCTGTTGCAAGCATTAAAAACATTTAGGCTAGAAGTAGCATAAGAAAAGATAAAACAGCAACCACCTTAAAAGTACCTTAGACTCAAAATTATAGATTAGACCATACAGCCCCAAACAATTCAATTTTTGACAAAAATTAAAAATTTAAATGATGCTCAAAAACTTTTTGGTACCATCAACTAGCTCAGACCCTATCTAGGGTTGACCACTCCCCAATTAGTACCCTTATTTCACCTTCTAAAAGGTAATCCTAATTTAACTTCTCCCAAAAAGTTAACCCCAGAGGCAAAAGCTGCTCTTGAGATAGTAGAGCAAGCCATCACAGACAAATCCACCAAATATGCCTAAAAGTGTGTATTACTGTGTTTATTTTCATTGTTAATTTCCATTCTACTGCTATTATTTAACAGTAGGATACTCAGTAGTCTGACCCTTTACATGTTTTAAAATAGATATTCCTACCTCACCAACCTAGAAAAACAGCCCCTACTATTTTTGAGTTAATTGCCCAGTGAATCATAAAATATCATCAAAAGTGTTTACAATTGACTGCAAAAGATCCTTCAAAAATCATTATAGCTGCGACACCAAAAAAATTTAAGTAATGTTATGCCAACAGCACTGTTTTGCAAAGTGCCTTACAAAATTTCTCAGGGCAAATTGGCTACCATTTACCCAGTCATACATTACTGCAAATAAGTAAAACCACTGCACTATCCCTAAAACATCTGAACAGTCGCACACCCTTAAAGGGTATTACTGTATTTACTGGTAGTTCTAGGAAAACAAGAAAGGCACTTATTATATAGAAAGAAGAAAGCAAATAGCAAACATTAGAAAGTCGTGAGAATAGGTCACCTCAGTTAGTAGAGCTATGTACTGTAGCTATGGCTTTTCAGCACTTTCCCCATACCCCTTTAAATATTGTCACTGACTGTCTATGTTGCTGACATAACACAAAGATTAGACCAAGCTCTGTTAAAAGAAACTAACAATGCACAATCATTTAGCCTACTAAAATCTTTATAGCACACCATCCAAACAAAAAATTAACCGTACTACATTCTACACATTAGAAGCCACACAAATCTCCCAAGTTTTATTACAGAAGGCAACACACGAACAGATCACCCAGCTAGCCCTGCCTAGACAACACTACAGCCAGACATGCTGACACAAGCAAAAGCCTCACATGACTTCTTTCACCATGGTGTTCGAGCTCTGCAGAAGCAATTTCTGCTGTCAAACACAGAGACTCGTAACATAGTCAATACTTGTGCTAACTGCCAAGGCCACACCACACCACCACAAATAGGAGTTAATCCCCGTAGCTTAAAAGCCTTACAGATCTAGCAGACTGATGCCACCCATATTCCCAAATTCATACAGTTAAAATATGTGCATATATTAATTAATACTTTTTCCTCTGCCATATGGGCATCACTCCACTCAAGGAAAAAAGCCCAAGATGCCATCACACATTGGTGATTATCCTTTGCTGCTTTAAGTATCCCTCATAACATCAAAACAGATAATAAACCTATATACACATCACAAAAAACTAAACAATTTCTGCAGTTCTAGGGTGTATCACACCAAACCAGTGTACCCCATTTACCAACTAAACAGGCCATTGTAGAACAAGCACATAGCACTTTAAAACACATCTTAAACAAAAGGGAGGGATGTGTGGTGAAACCCCACAGAGCAGAGTAGCTAAAGCTGTTTACACCTTGAATCACTTAACAGTACCAGAACAATCCCAAAACCCAGTGATCTTAAATCATTTCCTATCACTGCAGTCATCTGGAGATGCCCAGTCACCTAAACCTAAAGTAATGGTAAAAGACATTATCACGAACAAGTGGGAAGGTCTATGGGACCTCATTACACTGGGACATGGGTATGCCTGTGTTTCCACAGACACCAAAACATGGTGGATTACCTGCCAGGTGTGTTCCTCCTGCTCTGTATCCTGCTCAGGACCAGAGACAACATCTTCCTAATGAAGCTCCAGCAGACATCATGGAGCAGTAAGTTGAATGACTTGTGCAATTGATACATAGTGATCTGAGACTTTGTAAGATGACAGGTTTATTTAAGGCAAAAACCTAAACTAGACAAGTTGCTTTTCCTGTTATTTAATTTTCCCATGGTTGCAAAGTTAAAATGTTTCTTGTTCATAGAGTTAAGTTGTAAGTTTGTAACTTTAAAGTAATAAGCCTGCGGTATGCCAATGTAAAAGCTTGTATTATTAGTAATCCTGCCTGACAGCTCCTAAGAATAGATGTAACATTTTCAATGATATCTAAGATGCATCACTGGCTTAAAAAAACTAGGCTTGTCAAGTTAAATAGAATTATATGTTTCATCATGCTGTCCTGCCATCTTATCTGCAAAGAGCCCTTGCGGGTAAGATAACAGAGAGCACTTCGCATTTTTATTAAACTGAGAAGGGAGAACTATAACAAATATAGCTGGACTATATCTGCATAGATGATTTAGCTTAGCAGATACCAGCTCGACCAGCCTTGCTCAAAGTAGACACTACAAAAATAGGTTGGTCCCAGTCAGAGGACCTCAGCCAACGCCTGTAAAGCACAGATACACCCATATCACTGACCAGTGAACTAGGCGGAGTTAAGACCCTTGACCAATCATGTCTGTAAGCGTGAGAAATTTGAAAACCCTATAAAAGGGGCTGTCAGTCAATAAACAAGGCTGTTGCCACGTGATCCTCAGGGTGTGTATGTCGCATCCCTGTCTCCGACTCCATTGTGACAGGAAAGGTATTTTGAAATTATTGCATATGCATGGAAAAATAAATTTGAGTGGAGAATGATTGTTCTGTGTTACACTTGATCTGAAATTAGTATAACACAGAAAAAGAAAGAGGTAGGAAGTGGCAAGAGAAAGCAGGAAAACACAGCACATCTTATACCAATGCTTTTCTCGAATCCAGAATTTTTTGTTCAGACAAAGTGGGATGCAGAGTAACTTTTCTTTGAGATTCGGGACTGAGAGGCTAGAGCAAAAAGGGTTGTTCAGTGAGAAATTCCTTCTCTCTGATCTGTACTGGGGTTGTATATGGATGTTTAAAACTTGATACATGCACTCTTCCTTTGACTCACACCATGGCCAGTACACATACTCAATCTCTTTCTTAGTCCATTCTATCACACAATATTGCATACTTTTGTTGTTGGGGTCACATCTGCACTGGGTTTGTTTTCTTCTCAGTGGGCTATCAGGGGGTATATCCATTGACATTTCTGCACTTCCTCCTTCTCCCCTTGGGGACTTCTTACTTGCTCCCAGTCCCATCCCAATTAACCAACTACAGGCCCTCCCAATAAGGCACACCTTCTTAATTAGCCACCCACAGGCCCTTCTAACAAGGCCCCCCTTCCTAATTAGCTACTTACAGGCCCTCCTACAAGGCCTGCCTCTCAGGAAGGAAGGAAGGAAGGAAGGAAGGAAGGAAGGAAGGAAGGAAGGAAGGAAGGAAGGAAG
>JANPWX010019869.1:687-21405 GCA_024734555.1 Trochalopteron elliotii
ACCATCCCCAAACCATCCCTGTTTTCACCCCCTGACCATCCCCAAACCATCCCTGTTTTCATCCCCTGACCATCCCCAAACCATCCCTGTTTTCACCCCCTGACCATCCCCAAACCATCCCTGTTTTCATCTCCTGATTTCTCCCAACCCATCCCTGTTTTCATCCCCTAAATATTCCCAACCCATCCCTGTTTTCAGCCCTGGCTGCTCTCAGTTCTCCTCTCCAGCCCCAGTTCTCCCTGTGCCCGTTTCCTCCTGCACCGACACCTCCCCAAGGCCACTCCTGCTGTGCTCACACCTCTCTCCCTCTGTTCCATCCCCGACATCCCTTTGTGAGGCCAAACTCCTGCCACCTCCCACATTCCCAGCGCTCCAGCCTTGTCCCCATTCCAGCCTTTGTGGGGCAGGGACAGAGGGTGACATTGTGGCATCTCGGGCTGCTTGGCCCCAAATCCGGGGGTGGATCCCCCCCCATTCCATCCACCCCGAGCTGCTGCTGCCCTCCCTGGAGCTCAGCCCTTCCTTTGGGAAGCCTCACACGGATACAAAATGCAGTTTAAAGTGATGAAAATCCCCGATTCTGCTGATGAAAACCGGAGCCGTGTGGCAGCAGCTCTTGGCGTCCCTGTCGAGGCACTTCAAATGTTTTGTCACCACGTCTCCACGAGCAGGGGGAGAGCCTCGGTGAGGAATTGTTGGGAAGGGATTGACAGCCCCGCTCCTCCCGCTGCCTGCTGGGATCAGGAGCTCCTTCCCCACCCTGGGATGCTCTGCCAGGAGCCTCTCCAGGCTCCTCATCCTTTCCACAGACGAAAAGATGGAAGTTTCACCCTGGAGACTGGGAATTGTGCAGATTTAATTGTTTGGTGGTGAAACAACACCAGAGCTTTTGGCCTCATCTTCTCACAAGTGCTCTGGGGAGCTGCACCTTGCTGGGATCATCCCTCCATCCCATCCTCCTGCTCTTCCAGGGATGCAGGAGCTGCTGTCACCCCTGGAGAGCCTCCCCAGCTCCCCGTGCCACAGCCAGGGGTGTTTGCTGCAGGTTCTGTCCCTTCCTGGCATCGCTCCGGCTCCCAGAACTCTTCCCCAAGTTTTCTGCTGATCCCTGAAGAAGCTCGGGAATAATTGTGCAAGCCTTAGCAGTTAAAAAAGCAACTTTTTTTTCTGCAAACAAAGCTGCTCGCCCCCGGCTCCTGCTGGGCTGGGGAGCCAGCAGGGACCTGCAGGATGGATGAGGCTGGGCAGGGAATGTCAGATCCAAGCCAGGCTGTTGGCACATCCCCCTGCTGGATGCGGATTTGGGGGTGTGGGTGGGTTGGGTGACCCACCCTGGATGTTCCTGGAGACCCCAGGAGCACTGGGCAGGGTCAAGGGTGGAACTGGGGCAGCACTTTGGAACCTGAGTGGTGATTTCAGGATCTGGATCCCCTGGAAGGCACAGGGATGTTTGCCACTGTGGAATGGGGGGGACAAGGGTGATGTGCTGGGTGCTGGTGGAAGGAAATCAGATGTTCCCTGCTGGGAGCAGCCCTTCCCCTGGAGGAAGCAGCTCCATGAATTCACATCCCGCTGCTGGATGTGGATTTGGGGATGTGGGTGGGTTTGCTGACCCACCCTGGATGACCCTGGAGACCCCAGGAGCACTGGGCAAGTGCCAGCAGCCAAGGGTGGAATCGGGGCAGCAGTTTAGAACCTGAGTGGTGATTTCAGGATCTGGAGCCCCCGGAAGGCACAGGGATGTTTGGGGAGGACGAGGCCAATGTGCTGGGTGCTGGTGGAAGGAAATCAGATGTTCCCTGCTGGTAGGAGCAGCAGAAAGCCAGAGCTGAGAGCAGCCCTTCCCCTGGAGGAAGCAGCTCCATGAAATATTGATGGGATTCACACACAGCAGCCGAGCTGTGTGAGCTGCATTGCAGAGCTCGGAAAGGCAGCGGCAGCTGGGAAAGGGAAAAGCTCCTCTCCACATTCCCTCTGTGCCAGGGAGATCAGCCCCAGCCCTGGCACGGCCATGGTGCCAACCAGGACAAGGCTTGGGATCTGAATGATCCCATTCCAAACCCATCCCGGGGCTGGTTTCTTGCATCCCCATAGAGCTGCCCCAATTTTTGGGGACACACGGCTGCCATGCCCCACTGCCCACGGTGCCAGCCTGGTGCCAGCTCCTGTGTGTCCCCAGCAGGGTCCTGCTCTGTCCCCAGCTGCCCGTGGTGGGCACAGCCAGCACCGAGGTGCCCCCAGAGCAGATTCTCCACGCTCTGTCCTGGATAATCTCCGGGATGAGTTGGAGCATCGGGAGCACCCGGTGCTTGCCGCAGTGTCCCCGTGGCCCTGGTGGCCAGTTGGGCTGGGCAGGCACTGGCTATCCCCCAGCCTGGCCCTGCCGGGTGGCTTTTTGCTCCTCGGATTCCTTGATGTTGCCAAGGAAACGCTGGGATTCAGCACGGATCTGATTGAGGCGGGCGCAGACGTCACGCAGGGACACGGGGGACAGGGACAGACTCCTCTGTCCTGCAGCCCCTTCCCCACAGGATGGGGTGTGGATGACCTGCAATTCCACACCTGGCCCACCTTCCCAGGGGGTGATGGGCACCAAAGTGGGTACAGGAGGATGTTGTTCCCCACTGGTTCCCCATCCTGGTGCTCCAGGGGGGATCCTTCTGGAGCTGTGGCACCCAGAGATGGACAGATCCTTTGGGAATGGGGATGGGAAGGGAATTGCCAGGGCTGAGGTGTGTTTGGACATAGCAGGACTCAGGAAGATTCCTCTGGGACATTTCTCCTGTGCCACTGCTGCCTGGAGAGCCCATGCTGGGCTGGGGCTCCTAGTCTGGATCCCACTGGGGCTCCCGGGCTGGATCCCACTGGGGTCCCAAATCTGGATCCCACTGGTGTCCCCAGTCTGGATCCCACTGGGGCTCTCCCAAGTCTGGATCCCACTGGGGCTCTCCCAAGTCTGGATCCCACTGGGGCTCTCCCAAGTCTGGATCCCACTGCTCCTCCCAGTCCATCCCAATGCAGGAGCAGATGGAAGCATGGAGAGCACCTGGAGCAGCCCCAGCCCCTTCCAGGCTGGAGGAAGAGCCTCCAGCCATCCCACAAGAGCCATTCCCAGGTCTCTGGAGGAGCTGAGCCCTTGGGGACATCCCTGGTCACTGTCACCACCATCCCACTGGAGCCTGAGCTCTCCACCCACACCACGGCCACCAGCACTTCCCATCCTGATGGAAAACCAGCCCAGGCTGCCATCCCAGCACTGCCCTTTGGAAAACCATCCTGGCCAGAGCCATCCTGTGGGATTTGCTCCAGGGCCTTCTTCCTCCTCTTCCTCCCAGGCACAGCCTTGCTAATCCTCACTCACCCAACAGCCAGGACTTTTTCCAGAGGCTGCAGCTGCTCCTGTGGGATGATCCCTGAGCACAGCCCCATCCAAACTTCCCCACTTTTCCAAGAAATGGAGCACATTTGGACCCATCCTTTAATTTTAAGCAGTAACTCTGCACCTGCAGCCAATTCCAGCCAGGACAGAACTTTGCTAACCTGCCTGAGCCAGGAGAAGCTGAATTCCAGGACCTGCAGTTCCTCCCAAATTCCCAGCTCACGTGCACCCAATTATACCCCTTGTTGGGCAATTAAAATTATACAAGCAGCTGCCTATCAAAGCTGAAGCAATTAATTAGGATGAAATACTTCCAGGGGAAATAAGCCTTGCCTTATTTCCAAATTCCTGGAGGAGCACATGTGTGGGAGCTGGGATGCTGCAGCTTGTCCTGGTGTGTTGTTGCCCAGGACTGGCAGGGTCTTGGGGTGGCAGCTCTGGCACCAACCTTTTTATTCCCAAAAAAAGCTGATTTTAGGACCTACCTGCTCCAGAGATCCAGAGTTTTCAGTGCTCTCTCTCCAGGCTGGAGGCAGCCCCAGCACAGGGGACAAAAAAAACCCCCTGCCCCACTGCCAAGGGTTTCCAGCCCTGTTTTTCCCTAGGAACACCCACATTGATGGTTTTGAGGGAGCAAACAGCTCCCAAAAATCCCTCTGCCTTCTTCCCTGGCAAGGCAGCATTCCCAGCCACCCCCACCGTGCTCATTTAGCACCTTCCTCCTCCTCCTCCTCCTCCTTTCCCACCTGTGTGGGGGCACCTGCAGGGCTGCTCCCTCCTTCTCCAGAGCTTTTCCTGAAGCATCCATTTTTCCCATCGATATTTTTGCCCCTCATTCTTGTTTCTGGGGCATATTTGGGGCCAGCTCTGCCTCCCAGCCCTGGGTTGTCCCTTCCCACACCTGGCACTGTCCTGTCCCCGGGATCCATCCCCTCCTGGGGTCACCTGTGACCCCCTGTCCTGCCTCGAGCCCCACTTTTCCCAGCCCTTCCATCCCCACGGCACCTGGATCTGTCTGCAGGGATCCAGGGTGGGGTCATCAACTCCCTGAATCCCGGCCCGGGGATGCTCCCAGCACATCCCACCCCGCTGGACCACCGTGCCCGTGCTCGGGGCTGGGAGGAGAACTGGGTCAGCCGTGTAACCATGGAGATGCTGAGGGAGATGCTGAAGCAGCGCCAGCACAGCCCCGGCTCTCCAGAACCCTGGAAAGATTCACCCGCCCTGGCACCCTCCGGATCCGGCCGGGATGGGGTTGGGAAGCTGAGCTGAGCCTCCTCCTCCTCCTCCTCCCCGGCGTAGGGCCGGTAAGACGCCTCCATCTCCTCTATTTTTTTTATTAAATATTATTTTTTTGGGAGGGGGGTGCCACGAGCGGGGAGAGGCAGCAGAGCTCGGCCCCCGCCATCCAAACGCAACAGGGATCCCGTTGTTTTTTTTTTTTTTTTTTCCTGCCGCTTGTGCTCATCCACCGGCGCCAGGCGCTGGAGGATGCTCCAGCCATGACACGGCTCCCGGCGCTGCCCGTGCATCCCTCGGGATCCGCGTTTGGCTCGCTGGGGAACTCCCCGGAGCTGCCGGTGGTCGTTTTTCCCCGCAAGGACGGAGCGTGGTGGCGGTAAGAGCTGCGGGGGCTGCGGCGCTGCTGCCCCGGGAGGTCGGGAACGCGTTCCCGTGGCACGGCAGGAGGGGGGCTTGGGATGCGGCGTCACGGTGGATGGATCGCTCCCATCCCGGGGCTTCGGGATACGGGGAATAAATATATGGAGGGGAAAGGGGGAAATGCGTGTTTGAAGGGAAAACTGGTGCGGTTCCCTGAGTCCCCCCGCGCTGCCGGGAAGGGGGAGCCGGGGCAGGGGCAGGAGCGGGGCTGGGGGGGCTGTGGTGGCATCAGGGGGGCTGTGGCCATGCCAAAGATGCTGTGGCCATGCTGAGGATGCTGTGGTGGTACCAGGGATGCTGTGGTGGTACCGAGAGTGCCGTGGCCCCACTGAGGGTGCTGTGGTGGTGCTGAGGGTGCTGTGGCCATCCTGAAGGCATTGTGGTGGCACCAGGCATGCTGTGCTGATGCTGAGGATGCTGTGGTGGTACCAGGGATGCTGTGGTGGTACCGAGGGTGCTGTGGCCCCACTGAGGGTGCTGTGGTGGCATCAGGAGTGCTGTGGCACTGCCAAAGGTGCTGTGGTGGTTCTGAGGATGCCATGGCCAAGGGTGCTGTGGTGGCATCAGGGGTGCTGTGAAGGCATCAGGGGTGCTGTGGCCGTGCCAAAGATGCTGTGGCCATGCTGAGGATGCTGTGGTGGTGCCAGGGATGCTGTGGTGGCATCGACAGTGCTGTGGCCATGCCAAAGATGCTGTGGTGGTGCTGAGGATGCTGTGCTGATACTGAGGATGCTGTGGTGGTACCAAGGATGCTGTGGCCCTGCTGAGGGTGCTGTGGTGGTACTGAGGGTGCTGTGACTGTGCTGAGGGTGCTGTGGTGGCATCAGGGGTGCTGTGGCCATGCCAGAGATGCTGTGGTGGTGCTGAGGATGCCATGGCCATGCCAAGGGTGCTGTGGTGGCACCAAGGAAGCTGTGGCCATGCTGAGGCCACTGTGGTGGCACTAAGGATGCTGTGCTGATACTGAGGATGCTGTGGTGGTGCTGAGGATGCTGTGGTGGTGCTGAGGATGCTGTGGCCATCCTGAAGGCATTGTGGTGGCACCAGGGATGCTGTGGCTGTACTGAGGATGCTGTGCTGATACTGAGGATGCCGTGGCCATGCCAAGGATGCTGTGGCTGTGCCAAGGCCGGCTCAGCTGTGGCAGCCACAGGCTCCAGCACTCAAACCCAGTGTCCAGCCCAGCTCATCTCAGCCCCAGGCACCCCCCCGAACCCCGCAGCCAGCACCAGCTCCGGGCAGAAACAGATTGTGCAGAGAGATAAGGGGTAAAATCACGGGCAGGGGAAAGCAAATCCTCCCTTGGGGCTGAGGAGCGGCTCGGCTTCCTTTGCGGATTATCCCTGTGTGTGTTGCATTGGAAATGATCCCATTAGCGCTCTGCTCTCCTGATCTAATTTGCTCCCACCAGAGCCTGGTGCTCTCCGGGCGGCCGGAGCGGCGAGTGGGGAGTAGCAACAGGAGCCTTTTGTGTTCTCCTGCCCCTCCAGGGCTGGGCTGTGCCGGGGATTTCTCACCTGGATCGTGGAGGGGCCCGGGCTGGGCCCGGCTGAGCTCTCGGTGCAGAGGAATTTGTGTTTGTTCAGCCTAAGCCAGGTTTGCCCATAGGGAAACTGAGGCACGGGGTGCGGCGGGACGTTGCGGCTGGGGAAGCGTTTGGGATCTATTCCCTGTGTCAGGTGCACCCTAAGGGAAAACTCAGAGGTTGCAGCAGGTTTGGAGCCTGAAAGTGTCACCCCAAAGGTCCCCGAGGCAGCAGATCAGCCCTGACCCCTCCTCGAGGAGGTGCTGGACATCAGCACGTGGCTGTGATGGAGCAGCTCTGGAGCTGGGATTGTACCTGGTGCCAATGGCTCCATCCCTCTGGAGCTGGGACCCATCACTGATGGCTTTTTCCAAAGGGTTTCTTCCCTCTGGATTTGGGCTCATCCCACACCAACAGCTTTATCCAAGGGGCTTCATCCCTCTGGAGGGGGGCTCATCCCACACCAATGGCTTTATCCCAGAGGATCCATCCCTCTGGGGTGAGACTCGTCCCACACCAACAGCTTTATCCCAGGTTTTCCATCCCTCTGGAGTGGGGCTCATCCCACACTGATGACTTTATCCCAAAGGATCCATCCCTCTGGAGTGGGGCTCGTCCCACACCAATGGCTTTATCCCAGAGGATCCATCCCTCTGGGGCTCAGTGCTGAGCCCCCCTGGGCACAAGGAGTGAGGGGAAGGCCATGGGTCAGTGCCCAGGCAGAGCCAGGGGGCAAAACCCCAGCCAGGAGGGAGCTGATTAATGAGATTAATGACTAATCACCCCCTCACCCCTGCAACTGATAAATCTACGAGTTCAGCGGTGCTGGAGGTGATCCCACAGCTCCTGCCAGGTCTCCTCCATGATTTCCATCAGGTCTCATCCCAGCTGTGGAGCAGCAGAGCCCTCACCCCACCCCATTCCCATCCCTCAGCTTCCCCGTGCTCATGTCCATCCCTCTCTCCTGAAAAGGAAACATTTTCCCTCCATCCATTATCACAAAGTGGCTTCACTTGGCCTGCAGTTAATAATTCACCTTTCCCTGGAAGATGGATGCTCCTTCCTGCTGGAGTTTAAATATTCATGGCCAAGGGAAGGAGGCAGGGCCGTGTGGGAGGTCTGGCTCCACCTCTGGTGCTCCTGAACCCCACCCCGGGCACTGTCTGCCCCAGGGATTCCCATCCCGGGCTGGAATCACCTGGAGCAGGCTGACCTGGATGTGGTTTGGAGAAGGGGATGTGCAGGGAAAACCTGGCTGGGTGTGGGATTTTGAATGTCCTCAGGGATGGATGGGGCTGTGCCCAAGGGATCCCTCATCCCTGGCTGGGCACTGGTGACACTCAGAGCCTTCTGCCCATCCAGGGATTCTCCTGGATGTTGGGAGTGTCCAGATCCCACAGGAAGCTGAGGCAGGGCCGGATGTTCACCCCAGGGATTCTCCTGGATGTTGGGAGTGTCCAGATCCCACAGGAAGTTGAGGCAGGGCTGGATGTTCACCCCATAGGTCCTGATGCCTTCCCACTGCTCCCATGGGTGGGGAAAAACCTTGGAACATACTGAGATGAAAGGAATCCATAAAGATCATTGAGTCCAACCCCTGACCTTGCACAGACACCCCAAAATCCCACCCTGGGAGTGCTGTCCTGGAGCTGTGGCAGCCTCAGGAATATCTCCATTCCCTGGGGAGCCTGGGCACTTCCCAACCCTCTGCGGGAAAAACCTTTCCATGATTTCTAACCCTCAATTCCACCTGAATTCCTGGGATTTTTGAACACTTTGATGGCACCACCCATCTTTGTGGGGATGCGACACCACACCCTTCAGTGTCCCCAACTTGTCCCCGCAGCTGATCCGGGGCAGCAGGGCCGGTGCTGGTGCCGGCGGGAGCTCTGACCATGTTCAACGGGGATGGCAGCTCCTCGTCTGGCAGGAATGTGGTTCGCAGCTCCAGCATCAGCGGGGAGATGTACAACCTGGAGAAGAGCGCCCGCGGCAGCGCCGACTCCGTCACTGTCACCGCCAGCAAGAAGAGACGCTCCAGCCTGGGAGCCAAGATGGTGGCAATCGTGGGGTTGTCCCAGTGGAGCAAGAGCACCCTGCAGCTCAACCAGACCGGTGAGAGGACGCCCTGATCCTCCTCTCAGGGTTTTGGGTGGTCAGTGTTTGTGTTTTGGTGGTCCGCGTGTGGTGGAGGCAACTGGGATATGGCGCCGGCAAAATGGCGCCCGAAAAGGGCGCTCTAAAAAAATGACACTAAAAAATGACACCTGAAAATGGCACCCCAAAAAACTACACCTAAAAAAACGACACCCCGAAAATGGCACCTGAAAATGGAACCCAAAAAAAACTACACCCCAAAAAAATGGGGCCTGAAAATGGCGCCCAAAAATGGTGCCCAAAAAATGGCGCCTGAAAGTGGCACCTAAAAAAAAATGACACCCCAGAAATGGTACCTTAAAATGGCACCTAAAAAACAACACCTAAAAAAATGACGCCCAAAAAAGGCGCCCAAAAAAATGACACCCAAAAAATGGTGCCTGAAAAGTGACACCTAAAAAATTACACCGAAAAACATTTAAACCTGAAAACGGCACCCTAAAAAAATGACACCCCAGAAATGGCATCTGAAAATGGTACCCAAAAAAACTGCACCAAAAAAAATGACACCTGAAAATGGCACCTAAAAATGGCACCCAAAAATGGCACTCAAAAAAACTACACCTAAAAAATGTCACTTGAAAAAGTTACACCTAAAGAAAATGACACCCCCAAAATGGTGCCTGAAAATGGCACCCTAAAAAACTACACCTAAAAAATGACACCCCAGAAATGGTACCTAAAAATGGCACCCAAAAAAATGACACCCAAAAAATGACACCCAAAAAATGACACCTGAAAGTGACACCTAAAAAATTACACCGAAAAACATTTAACATGAAAATGGCACCCCAAAAAACCACACCCAGAAATGGCATCCAAAAAATGGCGCCTGAAAAGTCGCACCTTAAAAATTACACCTAAAAAAATGACACCCAGAAAAGCTACACCCAAAAATGACACCTAAAAATGGTGCCCGAAAATGGCGCTCAAAAAAATGACACTAAAAAATGACACCTAAAAATGGGACCTGAAAATGGCCAACCACAGAAAACTACATCCCAAAAATGACACCCAAAAATGGCACCTGGAAAAACTACACCCAAAAATATGACACCCCAAAAAAATGGCACCTGAAGATGGCACCCCAAAAATGACACCTAAAAATGGTGCCCGAAAAAATGGGACCCAGGAAAAGTTACACCCAAAAATGACACCCCAAAAATGGCACCCAAGAAAACTACACCACAAAAATGACACCTGAAAATGGCACCCAGAAAAACCACACCCAAAAATGACACCCAAAAAATGGCACCTGAAAATGGCACCCAAAAAAACTACACCTAAAAAAACGACACCCCAAAAATGGCAGCCAAAAAAACTCCACCCAAAAATGGCACCCAAAAAATGGTGCCCAAAAATGGCACCTGAAAATGGCACCTAAAAAACTACACCTAAAAAAACGACACTCAAAAAACTACACCCAAAAATGACACCCCCCAAAAATACACATATAAAAAGGACACCTAAAAAATGACGTCCAACAAACTACACCTAAAAATGACACCTAAAAAATGACAACCCAAGAAATATACATGTGAAAAAATGACACCCAAAAAATGACACCTAAGAAAGCCACTTAAAAAAAATCGCATTTTAACCCGTCCCTGACACTTCTCCAGGTGCCAGATTTGCAGGGGAGGACGTTACTGGAGCTCTGCACAATCTCATCAGTGTCCCCTTCAGCAGTAATTCCCAGTCCCCGACTTCTCCAACGCTCTGGGAAATATTTAAACACTTAAAAATAGCTCTTCAAGGGGTGGGGAAAGCACCAACCTCCTTTTTGTGCAGTTTTTTCTCCTGCTTATTGCTTTTTATCCCGCTCCTTGCTGCCATTCCGTGATCTGGGAAAAGAAGAGTTAAATCCGGAGGTTTAATCCCGCCGTCCGAGGTGGCTCTGAAGGGGTTAAATTTATCCCAAAATCGTGGAGTGGCTTTTTTTCCAGCACCGGGGCAAACCCTTGTGTGGGGACAGCCCCGAGCGAGCAGGACAAAGCTGGCGATGCCACCACTGCCACACGGTCACACGGCAGGGCCCGGGGACAGTGCCAGGGGTGGCCGCTCGTGCCACCCTCCTCCTCCTCCTCCTCCTGCTGCCGCTGCCATCTGCCACCATCGGGGACACGTGCTGCAGGAAAGGGGACAGTGCTGGGGCTGTGCCCACACCTGTGGCGTTGCGGGTTCCTGTCCCCTCCGGCACGGGGACAGGGACACAAGGGGGGACACAAGGGGGGACACAAGGGGGTTTTGGAGGCCATGGGGATATCAGGCAGCTTTGGGGATGTGGCACTGAGGGTTGTTGTCCCCTCTGCCACGGGGACAGGGACACAAGGGGGTTTTGGAGGATGAGGGGACATCAGGCAGCTTTGGGGTCGTGCCCACACCTGCAGGTTGCTGTCCCCTCCGGCATGGGGACAGGGATATTGGAAGATGAGGGGATGGAGAAAGGGGACATCAGGAGCAATGGAGCTGTGACAATGAGGGTTGTTGTCCCCTCTGGCGTTTTCAGGGATTTTGGAAGCCAAGGGCATGGAGAAAGGGGACATCAGGAGTGGCATTGGGGATGTGGCATTGCAGGTTGTCCCCTCTGGCACGGGGACAGGGGCACAAGGAGGGTGGAGAAAGGGAACATCAGGCAGCTTTGGACAGCTGAGGATTGTTGTCCCCTCTGGCATGGGGACACGGGGGTTTTGGAAGCCAAGGGGATGGAGAAAGGGAACATCAGGAGTGGCATTGGGGATGTGGCATTGCAGGTTGTCCCCTCTGGCACGGGGACAGGGGCACAAGGGGGTTTTGAAGGCCATGGGGACATCAGGCAGCTTTGGGGTCGTGCCCACACCTGCAGGTTGCTGTCACCTCTGGCACGGGGACAGGGGGCACAGGGAGGGTAGAGGAGAAACGGGACATCAGGCAGCTTTGGAGCTGTGACATTGTGGGTTCCTGTCCCCTCTGGCACGGGGACTTTGGAGGCCAATGGACGGTGGCAGCACTTGTGGGGTGAGTGGGGCAGGCCTCAGCTCAGAGGGGACTCTCAGCCATCCAGAGCCACGGTGACACTGGGACAGAGTGCGGCTGTGGCAGATGGACACGGGGACACAGAGCCAGCCCGTGGCTCTCCTCTCTCCTGGGATGTGTCCGTGCTGAGAATTCGCGCAGGGAACGCTGCACAACTCCCTGGGAATGATGGAAAACAGGAAGGAAGGCAGGGAAGGGCTGGGGCCAGGAGCTGATCGCGTCTCCAATTGCAGAGGGAGGCCCCAAAAAGCTGCGCAGCACCATCCGCAGGAGCACCGAGACCGGCATCGCCGTGGAGATGAGGACCAGGGTGACCCGGCAGGGCAGCCGGGAATCCACGGACGGCAGCACCAACAGCAACAGCTCCGACGGCACGTAAGGAACGGGGCTGGGATTATCGGGAACGGGGCCGGGATTTTCGGGAAACGGCGCCGAGATTACTGGGAACGGCGCCGGGATCCCTCCCGCCGCCCTGTCCCCACCCCGGAACGGGCAGAGGGATGCTCTTATGAAAATCCTTTGCAGGTTCATCTTCCCCACCACCCGGCTGGGAGCAGAGAGCCAGTTCAGCGATTTCCTCGACGGGCTGGGGCCGGGGCAGCTCGTGGGGCGGCAGACCCTGGCAACACCCCCGATGGGTGAGCGGGGACAGCGCCCAGGGAGGCTCCGGAGGGAGGGAAGGGGAAGGGGAAGAAGCCGCGTAGTTCTTCCCAGGGCTCCATCCCAGCACATCCCGGTCCGGGAATGCTTAGGAATGCTGTGCCCTGTACAGGGGGGCGTGCAGGGCTCAGGGCAGGGCAGCAGCTCTGCCTTTTCTAGGGGTTTCCTTTCCCGAGGGTTCCTTTTCCCGGGGCTTCCTTTTCCAGCATCCTGGAACCAAAGCCCCGCCTTTTGTCCCGGCTTTTCCCTTTGAAATCCCAATCTGGGATCAAAAGTTGGACCCTAAGCCTGAATTCCCAGCTGGGGACACACCCCGAGGTGGCCCCACTGATCCTGCTGGAGATGCTGGGAATGGGAAGAGCTGCCCAGTGTCACCTGTGCTGTCCCCACTGTCCCTCTGTGGCACTGGGAGCTGGTTCTGAATGAATCCCAGGGGAAGGGAAGGGAGGGGGAAAAAAGGGGGGAAAAAAGGGGGAAAAAGGGGGAAAAAAAAGGGGGGGGAAGGGGAAAAAAAAAAGGGGGAAAAGGGGTGGTTGGACCTCTCAGAGTTCCTGGCCCCTGATCCCTCCTGTCCCAGCCTCTCATTTTCCTGGGGAATCACCTGGCCAAAGCCCAGTCTGGGTAAATCCCAGCTTTATTCCCATCAGGAGGGACAAAACCCCAGTGACAGGGATGGAGTTGATGGGGATGAGGGGCTCCCACCCAGATCTCTCCTCGCTGCTCACTCCAAGCTCCTCCCCATCCCCTGAGCCCTTAATTCCCAAAAAATCCAGTGGGACACTGGTTTTGAGCAGGGGGATGTGCCAGTTTCGGACACACGAAGGCAGGCAGCAGAAGGTCAGGCAGGAAAGCTCCTATTTTAATTTTCTGACTCTATCTTTTATACATTTAGATCAGAAGGCACAAGATTGGCTACACAGGTCACCACCTTTCTGACCTGGTTGGTGAACATCACCATCAATCATATTCCTCCTCCCAGAGGAGAAATATGTAAATAAAATAGATAAATTCTAAAAATATAGATAGTTTACCTGAAGCTGCGTGAGAACCTCCACTACAAAACTGCAAACACTGAAAAGCAGGAAAAAAATTCAGGGCGACAGGGGGGTGACAAGGACAGGGCGCTGTGGTTGTCCCCAGGGGGAGGTGACAATCAGGTGACCATCAGGCAGGGCCCTGAGGGTGTGTCCCCTCCTTGCAGGCGATGTCCACGTGGGCGTGGCTGACCGCAATGGGCAGCTGGAGGTGGACGTGATCCAGGCCAGGGGACTCATCCCAAAACTGGGCTCCAAGTGCATCCCTGGTAGGTGCCTGTGAAGGGAGGAGGTCAGGGATGGAGGGGAGTGGGTGACCCATGCCCGGGTCACCCCAGGGTCCTGCTCCATGTCCCTGTTTGTCCCCACGGCAGCCACCTACGTGAAGGTTTACCTGCTGGAGAACGGCGTCTGCCTGGCCAAGAAGAAGACCAAGGTGGTGAAGAAAACCTGCGACCCCTCGTACCAGCAGCCCCTGCTCTTCGAGGAGAGTCCCCAGGGCAAAGTCCTGCAGGTGGGCAGGGATACCTTCCCCCAGCCTTTCCTTGGACACTGCCAGGGGTGGGGACAGCCACAGCTTCTGTGGGATGGGATGTTCTCCTTGGAGCTGGGATGTTCTCCTTGAGGTCTGGCTGCCCTCTGTGGGGTCTGGAATGCCCTGCCTGGGGTTGGAATATTCTTCTGTAGGTCTGGGATGTTCTCCTTGAGGTCTGGAATGCCAAACTTAGGCTTGAGATGCTGTCCCTGAGGTCTGGGATGTTCTCCTCAGGGTTGGGATGTCCTCCTTGAGGTCTGGAATGCCCTGCCTGGGATTGGGATGCTCTCCTTGAGGTCTGGGATGCCCTGCCTGGGATTGGGATGCTCTCCTTGAGGTCTGGGATGCCCAGCTTGAGGTTGGGATGCTCCCCTTAAGGTCTGGGATGTTCTCCTTGAAGTCTGGAATGATCTCCTTGAGGTTGGGATGTTCTCCTCGAGGTCTGGATGTTCTCCTCAAGGTCTGGGATGCCCTGCTGGGGGTTGGGATGCTCTCCTCAAGTTTGAGATGCCCTCTTTGGGATCTGGAATGCCCTGTGCCAGAACCTCCCCACCTCCCAGGGTGAGGGATCCCCAGAGCCCTTCCTGCACCCCTCAGACCTTCCCAACCCTGACCACAGAGCAGGGTTTTTCCAGGGCACCATTCCCCTGGAATGCCCATCCCCATCAGCCCTTCCCTGCCCGCAGGTGATCGTCTGGGGCGATTACGGGCGCATGGACCACAAGTGCTTCATGGGGATGGCCCAGATCATCCTGGAGGAGCTGGATCTCTCCAGCGCCGTCTCGGGCTGGTACAAACTCTTCCCAACCTCCTCCCTGGCCGACTCCAGCATCGGGCCCCTGACCCGCCGCCTCTCCCAGTCCTCCCTGGAGAGCTCCACCAGCCCCTCCTGCCCGTAGAGGCTGGGATTGGGAAGGAGACATCCAAGGAGACCTTGCAGAACTGGTTGGTGGAGAGCTGTAAATATCCTCTTTTTTTTTTTTCTTTTTTTTTTTTTTTTTTTTTCATTTTCAATCTCTTTCCCCCCCGCAAAAAAACTGCCCTGGATGCCCTCCCCAGGAAGGGAGAAGGAGTGAGGGCAGGGTGGGGAGGAGAGGTTGAAAATTCCCTCTGAGGGCTGTGACTGCCAACGATCCCAGACTGTTCCCAGACCTCGTCCTGGAAGCTCCCAGTTCTCTCCTGACCCTGCTGGGAGCAGCTCAGTCTGGCTGAGGACGAGGTTCCTTTTCCCCCTCCCATTCCCTTTCCCTGCCTCCGAGGAAGAGGTGGGGCTTTCCAAAGGGAAAACCCCCACCAGAACTCAGAACAAATCCAACTCAGCACTATTTTTTGTTTTCCAAGGAATGTAGCATCTTCTCTTATGTAGCTTTGCCACGTGCTAACAACACACTCACTGCAATATCCAAGAGAACTCCGGATGGACCGGGAACATCTGCCAGTCTCATCCCGTTTTGGTCGCTTTCCCAGCACTTTTGGTGGCCATTTCCCTGCCTTTTTTTTTTTTTTTTTTTTGGTGTTTTTTTCCCCCAAATTTTTTTTTTTTTTTTTTGGTTTTCCCGGGAGCATGTAGCCTGTGACCATTGCCAAAGCAAGAGGGGACAGGGAAAGGGGCGCTGGCCTCCCCTCGTGTCTCACCGCGCTCGTGTCCGGCCAAACCCGGACCCAAAGGACAAACTCTGGGAATGCCTCGTGACCCAACGGAGCGGGAACGCCGGGATCCTGGCGGGTCAGCTGCTTCCCAGCCCCTTCTGACCCAGCTGGAGGGCTGGGATGCTCTCCTTGAGGTCTGAACTGCTCTCCCTGGGAGCTGAGATGTCCTCCTTGAGGTCTGGAATGCTCTCCTTGAGGTCTGGAATGCTCTCCTCAGAGCTGGGATGTCCTCCTTGAGGTCTAGCTGTCCCACCTCAGGATCTGGGAAGCCCTGCTTGGGGTTGGGATGCTCTCCTCGAGGTCTGGAATGCTCTCCTTGGAGCTCAGATATCCTACTTGAGGTCTGGAATTCTCTCCTCGGGGCTGAGATGTCCTCCTTGAGGTCTGGAATGCTCTCCTGGGAGCTGGGATGTCCTCCTTGAGGTCTAGCTGTCCCACCTCAGAGTCTGGGAAGCCCTGCTTGGGGTTGGGATGCTCTCCTCGAGGTCTGGAATGCTCTCCTCGAGGTTGGGATTCCCCTCCTTAAGGGTTGGGATGCCCTTCTTGGGGTCTGGAATATCCTCCTTGGAGTAGGATGCCATCCTTCAAAGCTGGGATTCCCTCCTCAGGAGCTGGGATACCCTCCCTGAGGGTTGGGACGACCTTCCCAAGATCTTGGATCCCCTCCTGGAGATGCCCTCCTTGGAGCTGGGATCTCCTCCTCCTCCTCCTCCAGACTGGGCTATCCTTCTCGAGGTGTGGGATTCCCTCCTTGAGGTGTGGAATTCCCTTTCCAGGCTCTGAGGTTCCCTTCCTGAGGTGTGGGATTCCTCTCCCAGGCTCCAGCACGCTCCCCTCGAGGTCTGGGACATCCCCCTTGGGGTTGGGACACCCTTCTGGAGAGCTGGGATGCCCTCCTGGATACTTGAATTCCAAGCAGGAGCAGAATCCAACCCTGGTTCTCTCCAGGGGAACATCTCAAGAGCAGCTCTGGAATTTGGGGCACAGACAAAGGAGTGGGTGGGAGTTCCTGAGCGGGATGAGCGTTTTTGGGGTTTTTTTGTTCGTTTTGTTTGTTTTTCCAAGCAGCATTTTTGGTTCCCTCCGAGGGATCCAGTTCTTGTAGCAAACCCGGGAATTACGGAAGCTTTTTTTGAAGGTGCCTATTGAAATTTGCTGAAATTACTCAGGGGAGACACCACTAGAAACTCTTGGTTTCTTCATCAAATATTCCTAAAAATCCAATGACTGTCCTGAAGGATCAGTTCCCAAGAGAGAGAAGGAACAAAATCCCGACGACACCAAAAGATGAGGAGACTGGAAGAGAGGACAAGAGGTTCATGGGGAATGTCATGGGGCTGGCTCTGACCTTCAGTCTTCACCACAAAGCACCCCAACAGCACGGCTGGGGTTTTTGTAGGATTCTTTCTTGGCAAAACACGGAATTCCACGACGCACAGAGCACAACAAACTCACCTGGGCTTCTCCTGGGAATGAAGAACCAGCTCAGCCACAGCAGAACAAACCCAAACCTGAAGGAAAAGACTGTTGGGATGAAGCTGTTCCCTCCACAAACCCAACCCCAAACCTGGGGCGGGGGGCCATAAAGCCAAACTTGGGAGTCCTCAGCCCCAAATGTGGGGAATCATAAATCCAGTCCCAGGGGTCCACAAACCCAAACCTGAGGGTTCACAAATCCTTGGGGTTCACAACCCCAAACCTGGGGTTCCACCAACCCAAGCTTGAGAGTCAACAGACCCAAATCTAGGGAATCATAAACCCAAACCTGAGGGTTCACAAATCAAAGCCTTGAGGGCCACAATCCCAAATCTGGGGCTGCATAACTCAGATCTGGGGGCCCAAAAGCCCAAACTTGGTGTTCCATAACCCCAAGTCTGGGGTTCCAGTGACCCGAATCTGGAGGTCCACAACCCCACAAACTTGGGGGTTCACAAATCCATATCTGGGGAATCATAAATCCAATCCTGAGGGTTCACGAATCCAAACCTTGGGGTCCACCAACCCAAACCTGGGGTTCCACCAACCCAAACCTGGGGTTCCTGAAACTCAAATCTGGAATCCCACAACCCCGAAGTTCCACAACCCCAAATCTTGGGGTCCACAAATCCCCAAACGTGGGAGTCTACATACCAGATCTGCAGGTCTACAAACCCAAACTTTGGGGGTCTACAAACCCAAACTTTGGGATCTACAAACCCAAACTTTGGGGGTCTACAAACCCAAACTTTGGGATCTACAAACCCAGATTTTGGGGTCCCACAACCCCAAACCCATGGCCAGCAGGACTCGTCTGTGCCGTGACAGGGACTCAGAGCTGCTGCTGGGACTTTGCCAACCCCAAACCACCCAGAAGGGAATTGGCCGGATGCTGCTGAGCTGGGATGAGGAAAAGTTCATCCTTTCCCCCCAGGAAGGAAGGATGAAGGAAGAAGGATGGAATCCTCCTCTGCTGGTTGGAGTGTGGGCCGCGATTCCTGGATGGAGACCCCTGGGAATGTGGGATTGAACCTCTGGTGGTTTGGGGAACAAACTCAGTGCCCTGAGCGCTGAGAAAAGAACAAACAACAACTTGGACTCGATGTTCCCTCCTGAGAATGGAGCAATTCCACGTGGCCAACAGAATCATGGCAAACAGAATTCCAAAGGCTCAACCTGCCTGAGCCTGTGCCGGATTTTCGACTCTCCATGAGGAAAAGCATCCCCAAAAAGGAAAAGCTTTCCACTCCTCCGAGCTGCCCCTCTCTTCCCTCTGGCTTCACCAACTCCATCCTGACAGGAAAACTCCAAATGTGCCGCGGTGGGATTATCCCAGACTGGGGAGCGTGGGCAGAGCAGGGAGCTGAGCAGGGACGTTCTGCTCCTGCTCCCCGGCGTGGGCACAGCTTCCCACCCCCCTCTGCATTCCCGCATTCCTCCTGCTCCCTGTCCCTGCCAGGAACATCCCACGGCTGTGCCGTGATGAGGAGCAGGGGCGGGGGATGAGCAGCAGCAGAACCACGCGCTCCCCCCGGGGCCAAGGAGAGCATCCCGGGGTTTCTGCTGGAAAAATCCCGGGGAAATTCCGCCTGGGAATGAGGGAAAGATAAAAGGTTTTTGGCTCATGGATCGCCCAGGATGAGTTGGGGGTGATGAGGACCAAGTGCAGCCCTCAGTGGGAGGGGTTCCTCCTGCTGCTGGGGGAGTGGGGACACTCCAGAACAATCCAGGGAAATATTCCCTCCTTCCCTTCCAGTGGGAACACCATGGAGTGACACCAAAATCCAGGAAAATATTCCCTCTTTCCAGTGGGAACACCATGGAGTGACACCAAAATCCAGGTAAACATTCCCTCTTTCCAATGGGAACACCATGGAGTGACAACAAAATCCAGAGAAACATTCCCTCTTTCCAGTGGGAACACCATGGAGTGACACCAAAATCCAGGGAAACATTCCCTCCTTCCCTTCCAGTCCCCCACTCACTTCCCAGCAGGAATGACCCACCTAAAACTGCTGTGGGAAACCCAGACTGGGGGGAAGATCCAGGACTGTGCCACACTGGGGTTGCAACATCATTTCTCAACCCCCAGGACCTCAGGTCAGATGTTTTCCTTCCTCAAACAACAAGAAAAAAACCAGCCAGGACACCCAGAAATCCCAAACTGAGCCCTGTGCCAGCACCTGAGGGAATGAACTTCATCCCAGGAGAAATTCCTGCACTCCAAGGTTGGTTTTTTGTTGCTTTTTTTTTTTTTTTTTTTTTTTTGCTGGGGGAATATTTTCTCACAAAGGGCATTTTTCAATGTGCAATATGATTTGTAAAATTCCCTGGAAGGAATTTCGAGTTTGATGATTTCCTCTATTTTCTATCAAGAAAAGAAATCCAAACCACCAGATTTGGCACAGATTTCTTTTTTTTTTTTTTTTTTTTTTTTTCCTGGAAAGAGGAGTTAATGTGGAATTAAATCAGTTTTTTTTCAGCCCATTAGACACCCAGCCCCCACCTGACACTTGCCAGAGCTGAAATCCCAACCCCCAGCTGGGATCACGAGGATGGATTTGACAAAAACAACCTTGGGATGATGCTGAAACATCCCCTGAAAGCTGACAAAACTCACACAAAGCACAGAAAACACTCCAAGATTCCAGGCCTGAGTTATCCCTGGTTTTCCACCAGCCCAGAATGGACCAGATTTGCCAAAAAATCCCAAAAAATTGGGATCAGACAGAATCCAGCTCCTGTTTCATCACCACCAGGGCACGCCGAAAACCTGGGAGAGGAGGTTTGGGTGGAGTTTTCCCAAAATCCAGAGGAACACAGCACCAATTTCCTGAACCTACTGCCACAGAGCACTGGAGAGGAGGGGAAAAAAATCCCCTCCACCTTCCCCAGCTCTGCCAACATTTCCTCCAGGAGCTGAGAGCTCCTGCTTCCAAACAGACCAGGAATCCCTCAGGAATGGGATCAGGATTCCCTTGGCTGACAGGGAATCTCTTCTCTTCACTGCCTGACACCACAGCTTGGGAAATCCCAGCCTGGATTCCACAAATTCCCACCTGGACTCACAAACCCCTCAAAAGCAGGGCGAGGAAGGTTTTTCCTGCTACGAAATAATCCCAAAAAACTGCACCAGGGATGTTTTCCCAGGCAGAAATTTTTTCTTCCAGGTGACTCAAGACACCTTTTTTCCAGATGGATGGGAAATGCTGGATGGGGGGGATTGGTTTGGAAAATAATAGAATTGTGCAGATCAAGCAACAGTGGCCAGGCTGAATCCACTTTTTCCTCCTGGATGGGAAGAGCTCTCCCTGCTTTCCCTGAGGATTTCGTGGATCTGGAGAATTCCCTGCAGGAACAGCCAGGTTTGCAATCCAAGGGCAGCATGGCTTTTCCCAATGGTTTTGTAGCAAAGCTGCTCCAACTGGAAATCTTCCCTCTGCTCCACAGGATCCCAGGCTGGTTTGGGTGGGAAAGACCTTAAAAATCCATGGAATTCCAGCCCCTCAGAGGCTGCTCCAAGCCCCACCCTGGGACACTTCCAGGGGACAGGGCAGGATTTCTTTTTCATGGAGAAACCCCCTCCCAATCCTTGGCTGGTTGGTTAAAGGTGTGAAAAAAAAAA
>JANPWX010019871.1:0-73122 GCA_024734555.1 Trochalopteron elliotii
CTTTCCTTGAGAAGCAAGCCTCTCTTCTCCAAAGGCATTTTCCCCAAATGTGTAGATTTTCCCCAAATGTGTTCTGGAGAACATCAACACAGACTTAAGAAACCCTGGCAAGGCTGAATTACTTCTGGTCCTTGCAGAACAGGCAGTCCAGCTTGAGCTCATCTTCTCCCAAGTGTGTTTCCATGTGTCAGTTCAGGCATGCCACCTGAAAATTACAGCACTCCTTAAGCTTAAAGTTTTAATAAAAACTTTACCCGTTGTATGTATGGATATGTAAACACACTATTTTCCAATTGATACAGTATAATTTTAATTCAATTACTTCATCAGGAACAAGTGCATAGAAACAGGAAGGTTGTGTGAACCACATTTTAAAATTTATTTTTAACATAACCGCTTATTATTTATATTAAACGGAAATATGCCTGTCTATTGTTCCTTCCTTACAAGTGCAGTGAAATGTTTACTATCACTGTTTGATATTGTCCATGTGGAACAAGCTCTTTATGCTCAGATCTTGCACATTTGCAAGCCTCACACACTAGGACAGAAGAATCTTCTGTGATGGGATCTGCTGACTTCCATCAAGAAGAATTTCAGGAGATCCAAATGGGATGTACTCCTCTGAGGGATAAGCACATGCTGAGAGTCTTGACCTTGCAATATTTCTGTGTAGGCAATAAATAAACAATTTCTGAAATACAGAATATTGCTTGCAGCTGTCTCTGCAGATCAAGGCTGAAGTATTGGGAGCTGAAGTACTTTTTACTACTTGAGGTTATTTAAAAATGTAATGCTGGGATAGAGAAATACCTGCCCTGTGCACATCCAAATGCCTGCTTGCCACCATGTGTAACTGGTCATCTCTACCTTCAAGCTTTTCAAAAATTAAAAACATTGTTTCAATATACAGTGGAACTTCTTTATATTCCTCTGGTAAAGAACACTAAAATTACCTCTGGCCATCATATGCATTGATTCTTCAGAGCAAGACTGCTCCATTTTTGCCCTTTTTTTGAACAGACTTGTAGAATAAAGAGGTCCAGGCTGGCATAGGTAATTTTACACAGCAAGCTCTTAGAGGCAAATTTCTGCTAACTAAAGCTGACGGCCCAACACCATCAAGGAAGCATTTAGTAGCACAAAATGATGCATAAACTAATATTTAGTTGCACATTTTGCCAACAACCTGTGAAATCCACCAAAGAAATAGCTTCATTTCCAAGCTCTTGCATGCAAAAGCCATTGCAGGGTCATTGAGGTCCTTCCGCTAAGTATTGGACCATTGCTTTGTGATTTGAATTTTGCACAGAAATCAGTGATATTCTGGTCCTGCCATGGGGAATACCATCAGCACTGTTCTATCTCAATTCTCCCATTACTCCATTCAAAGGAAAAACAAGTCTCCTGAAGGGTTTTTCCAGTGAAAACACTCAGTGAAAGTCTCTTTTCCCTGCCCTCAGACAGCTCACCATTGGGCTGCGATCAGATTCCGTTGTTGGACAAAAATTAAAACCAGAACAAATATTCTGCAATCAAAGGAACAAAAGTTTATTTTGGCTTTGCATGAATTCTGGTCACAGTCTAGTAATTTTGTCTGTTCTTCGGAGCCCTGACAGTCCTGTCTTACAACAGATGTTCTGTACAGCTTCCTGTGATTTCCAAATTGAAACATACTGCAATAATCTGAACACTGCAGATGGGCACTTTAATTTTTATATTTTCAGTTACACTGGGTTTTGAATCCAATATCCATTGCAAACAGTCACATTTAAGAAAAACTCTATTCTAGATAAAGACCTATTTCTTGTTTTGTCCAGGTTGTTTTTCAGAGTAATTTTGTAATTTAACACGAGACTCTCATACTCTGTGCCAATCATTCCAGTCGCTCACTAAGTAATACTTCTGACACATCCATTCAGTTGTTTTTCCCCTTCTTGGTGCATATGATCATCTGTTCTCCTTTGCCAAGTGCTGCAATAATGGAACAGTCACTTTGTTCACAAGCCCCTTATTCCCAGATAGGCAATTGCCCTCTCTGAAATATCTATGTTTACAGGAAAACAGTGCATTCATCAGAGAATTAGATCTATTTTCTCAGCATTCTTATTAGCCACAATATTGCGCATTTAAATGAGAATTAGTCACAGGGAGTGTGCTGCTCCATTCATCTTCTTAATCACTTTTACATTCCTAAACACTTGCAGAATTAGATATTTAGGGTGCAATGGCAGAGAATGGGCATAATAAAGTATTACTGCCACCAGCCCTGACTGAAAGTATTTTAGAAAGGCAGATTCCATCTCTGCAGATGAAGAAGCTGGCACTTAAATAAGCTGAGTTTAGCAGTCATTTGCCTCAGCTGAGGTCATAGCAGCATGGTTTTGTTTCCTGATGAGGTATTCTTCCCAACTGCTGCCCTAGGTGGTAGCAACAACCACCCCTCAAGGCAGCTTTGTTTCAGGGCAAGTCTTCAACGTTTTTCTCCTACAGAAAACAGACATCCTCTCTCTGTTACATTTGTGTTACTGCTTCATCCTTCAATAAGCACGAGGACACTTCTCTGGGAGGGTGTTCACATCCACCTCTGGGTGTGTAAGTAGGAAGGGGACTGCAGTAATTGAATGCCTGCAGGAGTTTGCTGCAGAAAGCTGCAACCAGGAGCCTTTGTTTTCCTTCACACTCAAAACTCTGTCTAAATCACTTTTCTCTTTTGACCCGTTTTTTGTTTTTAAAACAGATTTCAGGTATTTAATGTAATGTCTCCAGAGAAAAGTGGGATATTTGCATTTCTGAGAAAGAACAGAGAGATCAAGGTATCCAAATCATCTGCAGAGGTCAGTGCAGTCTCAGACAGAATGTGAGGGTTGTATGTCTTCCAGCTTTTTCGTTTCCTGGAAGCTGGAGAGTGGAGGCATCAGAAACACTCTCAGAGAAACACTGCTGGCCAAGACATCTCCATAGCAAAGTGTCCCTCTCTGTCAGAAAACACTTCTACACCAGGAAATTAGCATAATTTCTTCCTCATTTATGGATTTTTACCTTCCCCTAAAAGCAGTAGGTATGACTCTCAAGATCTTTTTATTAGTGAACTTAGCCCCTTAGGGGTTGAACAATTCAACAGTGCTTCTACATCGGGATCCAGCCACAACAGATGAATCTTTGCATGTTTTAGTAATTTTCTCTTAATGTATTTTCTCATTATCACTGCACTTCTTGATCTAGTTCCTGACACCTTTTTCATCTTTGGCGATTCTTATATTAAAAGGGATGTCACTGACACAAACAAAAACATATGAGTTTAAGGCCAAATCTCTACGTGCTGCACATGTTCTTTTCGTTTCCCTGCATCTTTCAGCACAAAAAGCGCCTGTTTTGTCCAAATGTTCTTTTTTGGGCTTGATAAAATCTTCCCAACGATCAAGAATTTCTTGTGCTCCTCACCCTGCCCTTCTGTCCCACTTGGAAAGGGGAAGATTGCCTAAGAGTAACAAGTAGATTTAATTTCAGCCCACCTTTCTCTGGAGATCACTGCCCTTTTGGGTGCTCTTGGCTGTGTCCAGGGCCTACCCCTGTGAATAACGTTTTTTCAGTACTAAGTTAACAAGACCTCAGCAGCAGCCTTGGAGCCAAACAGTCTGGAAGTGACCCCAAAGGGCACGAGTTGATGTTTGCCAGAGCTGCTTCTGGGGTTTTTGTGCTGGTTGTTTGTGACTCACAGGCCTGTGCTGCTGTTGGAATAGCAAGAACCAGTACACAACTGTCTTCTTTTTAATGACTTTCTACTTGATAAAGTGCACCTGCCCAGAAATCACCAATTCCTCTCCTTGTTAATCTTATTTCAACGAGCTCACACCCTTGTAGAAATGGGTATTCAGTGCTCTAACCAAACAAAACAATTAAACCCTCTCTACCACTGCCTGAAGTGTGTTCAGCCTTTGTCATTCCCTTCCTTCTCTCTGTCATGCTGAAGCAGTAATGGGAGGTGAAGGCCTGCCCACCTTTCTTTCCTTCTGAAAGGAGTTACCCTGATGGTTCCCTAAGCTATCCAGGATCTGAAATAAAACTCAACAGAAGCCCCTCCCAGATGGGAACAGTTGTAAACCATTCCACTCAGTGTCTCACAGCCCTTAAAAATTCTGAAAACAAACCCAGGTAAGGCTTATCTAGATGATTTTCTGTGCAGTCCAGGCAGGAAACAAAATTTCATTAACCTGTTTGATGACAGGACACCTTCTTCCAAATCCCTGACAGCTGTGCTGCTCTGGAAAGAGCTGCATTCACACTGGGGCTAGGGTGCATTGGAAAATTGGGAAGGGAGGGCAGTTTAACCTGAGAAGGGTCCTTCTCTTCTTCTCAGCCAAATACCCAGCAGTGTCATGAATAACAGATCTGTGGGTGAAAGAGAAGATTTCTTCCGCTGGCATCCCCCTGAGGGTGGCTCAGTGGAACAGCTCTTGCAGAGTGATACTCAGGCAAGAACTCAGGCAAGGAATCAGCTCCCTTGAATTCTCCTGTTCCTGCTAAGCCCTCTACAATCAGTCTTTCCAAGTGATACCAGCTTTAGAGATTATTTGATTTATGTAATATGTGACCTTAAAGAGAAATAGCCCCTTGGAGCATATATGGAGTACAGAAGACATAAAGTGTCTTTCAACTCAGAAGAAAAGCAAGAAAATTTTCCCTGTCTAAAAAAAAAATATTTTAACATAATAGGAAACAGATAATGAAGCTTTGCTTAGTTGTTTTACTACTGTTTGAAAAAAAACCAGAAAACCATTTTTTTTTCAGTACAAATGTGTATTCCTCAAACATCTCCAGATCATAGCTAGGTCAGCTTTCTCCTGTTTATTATGGAACAGCAGAGAAAGCTACTTATGAGCCAGGAGCACTGGGGTACAACTGCCTGCATAAAATACAGAAGGATGACATATAGGCACAGGAGAAAATTTAGCTGAACCAAAAATATTTTTCCAGAAGAAAATTTGAACATGAAGCACTAGAATTACACCTCTTCAAGGAACCATGAAGATGCTGTGGATCACAAAATATCTCAGCATTGGCTCTTGGGACAATGTTCAAATATGTAAACATTCTCCATGGAAGAGAAACACACTCTACTGTGTTTATTTTCTCCAGTCTTTTGTGACAAAATGTTGAGGTAGAAATTTCTAAATCTTTTTATTTTGGTAAAGCTGTCAGAGCAGAAATTAAGCATTTGAACATTTGATGATTACTGAAAATTAAATCCTCTTCAATAGGTAAAAGCAGAAAGTCTCTGCTTATCAGTTCCTGGAAACATGTTCAAATAGGTAAATTAATTAATGAGGGTGGGAAACACAGTTTGTTTGCCAGCTACTCAGGTGAAATGGAGGAAGAAAATCCCTCTACATCCCTTTCCTCTAAATCCCAAACTCAATCCAATTTCAAGACTTGGTTCTTGGACAAACTCACCTTGCCTTGCATGCTGCTGCTCCTAGACTACTTCATTAATATCTTGCTTTGTGGCTTGTTCTTCTTTGTTCCTTCAGTCTAGCTTCCTTCCTCCTTAAATCTTACTTCTTGTTTTCCTTGCTTCATTTGCCACATTCATCTTCATGCTGATGTTGTAGCACATTTGATATCACATTCTGTTCACCTGGAGACCAATGCAAATTTCACTGAACTGTGGAGGCACTCAGGGGAGCAAGATCCTCAGGACGTGTTGGAGCATTCTCACAAGGCCATAAGAGTAATGGAGAATGACAGAGTTCAGTCATACCCACTAAAGCAAGGCTCTTCAGGGACTTCTGAGCACTCCAGAAATGAAAAACAATTTTCCCCTTCTGATCCCATGAGTCACAGCTGTTCATGCCAGAACCTAAGGATGAAAAAAATATTTGCTTCATAATGTAAATCAGGTTTTTTTTCTGAAAGGAAACCTGATGTCTCAACTCCTCCTGGGCTGTTCTGGAGAAGTGGGAGCTCCCTCCAGAATCAGATGACAAGTGCACTCTGTTTCCCAGAGAGGCCAGCACGAAGGAATACTGTGGTACTTACCTGTGTGAGCTTCTACTGTCATCCTTCCCTGCCAAACTGCTGATGGCACAGTTAATTAATTGACTGCTGAGGTGTGGTTTGTTTAGAGCTGAGAAACTCTTTTAACCATGACCACAATGATAAAATTTTGTGCACAGTTAGCCCAGCTTTCTATCAGCTTTATTTTTTAGCAACAATCATTCAGAAGGTGAACAGGCTGGCTGCTCCTGAATGACCTCTTGGGACAGATCTCCAGGCCACTCTGAAACAACTGTCACTAAGCAGCAGGGTTTCAGCTGGAAGTGTCATTGCCCCTTACAAATGTGGAGTCTGCTTTTGGGAAGGAGACAGGAAGAAAAATCTGAGGAGTGCATTGGAGTGCCATTTTCCTGAGACCTGGGAGCTTGCACTTTGCCATGAATTGTAACATTAATCTCACACTGGCAGTTTATAAAACACAATGCAGCTTCACAACAACAGGGCCAAGGTACATGTACATTTGGTGCTAAATGCCCCTTGTCTGCAAATGGTTTATAAAATGAGTTAAGGAAAGACCTACAGCAGCATATGGGCAAACATTCCTGTAAGGGAAAAACAGTCGCAACAACAATCCTGTAGCAACAACAACAGCCCTCCAAGGTACCCCCAGAGCAAGGTGGTCCATGCTGAGTGGAGCAGGCTGTCTGTCCCTGCAGTGCCACAGTCTGTTTCATCCCACCATCCAGCTGCTGAAACTGCTCAGGCTGCAAACGCCTCCTCAACTCCCTCCACCAAATGCAGAATTTCCTCTTTTCATCCCTGAAAAGTGTCTCCACTCATTAGATCCTGCTCACCTCCTACCAACTCAAAAAATTGCTCCCACTCCAAGCATGGCTTCTCGTTCTTCCCTAGAACCCACTTTTTGTGTTCAGGATTTCCTAACCTTACCTCCTTCTGCTGTCCAAAGGGCAGCTTGAGTTTGGATTTCTGTCTACATAAATGCATAGGGAGATTTATGATAAAGTCATAGTTGTTTCCCTTTGGGAATTGTCTATAAAAACACCTTAAAAGTCCTCTTAAGCATGTGCTGATTCCCATAGGATGTCCTATCCTTTGACTCCAAGAGATATTTTCTTCTGGCACTGTTTAAGAGCAGAAATATGTCTGTTCCAGAGATACACACACTGAAATTTTTACCCAGTTCTCTTGTCCTTTCCTAGAAACCACACTTAATGGAAAATATGCACCAACACTGCGTGCGAGGTTGTTCAAGATAAACCAGAACAAGTTGCTGTGCTCCAACTAAAGCAGTCCTGCTCCACACATTGACACAGCCAATATGTTAACAAAGTGGTGCCTTTATGTGACTCTTGCAAACAAGGCTTTGTTTTCTTTTCTTTCCAGAGAAGAAGGACTTGAGATTACTCTTTTAATTGCAAGAGGTTTCTTGCAGCAGCAGTGTGGAGGGAAAGAGGCAAAAGATAATAGATGTTTGTTAATCTTCTGTTCCTGTCCAAAACCTGAGAACATTTAGGAACATTTGCACTGTGTCCTTTTCCTTCCTCAAGTTTGGTTCTGGTTAATTGTACAGGGAGGTAAAATGCTGCAGTGAAGTCTGATATAGACAACAGAATGACAAATTACCATGTCTTCCAAGGATGGAATGTTTAAGCTATAAAATTGAAGTGTAGACATAAAAATTCTGCCATTCATTCTGACTCCATAAAGTTTTGCCATTGCATAGCAGCAATTGCGTTTTACTTCCTCCTATTCTCATTACCACAGAGCTGATCAGAATGAGAAATGAGAGCCTCAGAACAGAGCATAAACTTTAAGTTACTACGCTGCTCTGTACTTGATCCTTCCAACACCATTCCTTCTGTTTCCCTGTTCCCCAAGGAGCAGGGCAGCAGTGTTGGCATCTCCCAATGCCCGTGGGCTTGGTCAGTAAGAACCCTATGATGGTTCTTTCCAACTGTCTCCCTTAAAGGAATTGTGGTGTGTTTGTTTCCCTCTCCTGGGAACCCAAAGATCCCTCCAAACAGGTGTGTGGATGCAGAGCAGAGCTGGCAGCCAGCAGCTCTGTGCCTGGAGTCAGTTCTTTCCTCGGACTGTCTCTGAGTGACCACAGGCACAAAGTAGGGGCAGAAGATAAAGACACAAGACAAGAGTCAGCAGTTTCACCTATTTAACCATTCTTTGCATTTCACAAAGCAGTAACATCTATGTCATCTCTGGGTGAGCAGAAAACACAGCACAGGGGTGTTCAGTGTCATAAGTAAGGAAAAAGCACAGGTGTTTACCTGATCTTTTCCTTTGAATCCCTGACACTCACAGATTCTGCTCAGTCCCCGGTCTGCTCCATAACCCCTTGCTCCAGTCTCACCACCTCAAACTTCCCTTGCTGTGCTAAACTGATTGCTTCCTATCATACCCATGAGGCACAAAGGACAATCAACTTCATCCCCATTTTTAGTAGCCTTCTAAACATTTGAATGCTTTCCTAATTCCATCAGGCTGTTGTTTTGTCGATTAAACAATCCCCGGTTTTTGTGCAGCCACAGACTCTCTGAAATTGCTCCCCATCTTCTGCTAAATCCTTTGCCCCTGCTCACTCAGCTGAGTCCTCCAGATGAATAGTTTCTGATCTTCCAAGGTGCTGGGGTGATGCTGCTGGCTCAGCAGGCCGGTTCAAACTTTGCTGTAACTACCAGTCTTTTTCCACCTAAATGAAGCACCTTCCTAATAATTCTCTGGCTAGTTGTCACCCAGGTTGAAATTACAGTTCTTCTACTTCTGCAAGATAAAGACGGTCTAGGAAGGAACCTGAAGTGTGTTCCTGCTTTACATCATGTAACAAGAGTGAACAAGGAGACATCATCAGCATTTAAAATACAAGAATACAACATTCCTTCAGAAGCCTGCAGCTTCCTGCAAATCACTTAATTAATTCACCTAATTTAAGTTGGGGCTACGTTCAAATCACTTAGAGAGTCATGAAATCCTTCCCTTTCCCATCCTTCAATTTGTGCTTTGGCATTCCCTTCTACCACGGTCACCTTTGAGGTGCTGAAACACAAACAGTCTAATTAATTCAGGAAATCAATTTGTGGAAGCATTTGTTTCTGCCCTTCACATGTCTACCTGAGTTAAAACCACCTCAACTGTGCAAACAGGGACCAGCATTAAATGTGGGCTCAAAAAGAGCAGCCCTTGAATGAATGCAGAGCCTGGAGCTGAAGTAACCTGTGGCAAAGAAAGGCCGTGATCCAAAAAGGCTCAGTGACTGACTCTCATGAAGGCAATTGTGTATTTTTTGTCATGAAGGACAAAAGCCCTCATAGTTTGTTTTGGTTTTTTTAATGAAAATATAAATTAACACAGTGAATGGAGGTCATGAAGAAGGCAAACAACACACCCAGAGCACTATAGCTAACACTAATTCACATTTAAATGCTGACCCAGTGCAGAGCTGCCTACCTTGAAAGATTTGCAGAGCTGTGGGCCTCAGCTCTTGCTGCTTCATCATTGATTTTCTCCCATTACTTCCTCCCAGACCAAGGGGAGCCATGTCTTGTGTGCAGAACTTTGCTTAATTACAGCATTTCATGAATACAGACACCATTCTACAAATCATTTACACACAGCCACGCCGAGACTCACCTTAAATCATTTTCCCTGATGAAGTGCATGTGCTTAATGTGGTTCTAACAGCAAAGCACAAGAAAGTCTTCAGTCCTCAGAGCTGCTCTTTCTCCTGTAAAAGGACAGCTGATATAAACTCCTTTTGACCTGTTTCAAGAGTCTTTGGGCCAGCCCATTTCTGGTTTAAGGTTAAGTACAAGATGTAGACTGAAACTAGAGCTAGAAGTGGAAATGAAAGGTTACCACTTGCAGATCTGTTAGCTGGTTAATCTCTGGGATGATTTAATAAATCACTCCATTACTCGATATTTAGATCAGAATAAATTAATGAAGCCTCTTCCTTGTCCTTAAACACCCATTAAACCTTTAATGAACTTCTGATTACTAATTATTGTCTGGAGAAAAAGTGCTGCAAATAGATAAATAACTGTGGTGGAAACCTTTGTCTCACTGAAGAAAATGAAGAATTTAGTTGATGACATACCCATGGCCTCAAGGAGACAACCATTTCCTATACCCTGTATTACAAGTGACCAAAATTTCGCAATGTGATGACCGACATAGTGCTTATTATCTTTGCTCTAGCTCAATCTACCAGATTTGTGAATAAATACTAGGAAATAAATTTATTTGCAAATAAAACACAGCAGTTTTTGAATAAGGAAGCTTTCAAATAGTTAACCTTTTTTTTTTCTTTTCTGTGCATTCTTCTGAAGAGACATCTATTTAATGGAGTCTTCAATTCAGTGTGATGGAGCTATTTCTATTAAAAAATTTAGTTTCAAGATAACTTGAAACTGACTTGAAACTAAATTTCCTACTCTGCAGGAATGCGTCACCTGAATTGACAGTTTTAAAATGGGGGAAAATAATCACAACTTAAGTAGTTTTTAATTATTGCATAAGAATCTTTTTATGTTAGATTGAAAAAAAATATATATTTAGCATATCATCCTATTTATATATACCATGCAAACTTATGAAAGAAAAATAATAAAACCTTGCAAAACTCTTTTTAAAAATTTATTTCAGTTTTGATATTGGTCTAGGCAGAGGCTTCATTAATTATTCTAAAATAAACAACACTGAAAGCAAACTGGGGTGAAAGAAACTGTCCTATGCTGGATTCTGTAACTCCCTGTACAGAAGGTTTTCAGTGTGCTGCAACCCAGACAAAAAATGTTTGTGTGAAAAAAAATCACACTTTACCAGAAAACCTATTTGATGTGTTCCCCTTACTTGCTTCCTAGTAAAAAAGAAGTAAAATAAGATAAAACATGAAGGTTGGAAAAACATCTTTCTTTTTTTGCTCTGGCATGCTGCTGACCTGAGTCAAGAATCCTTGCATATTTATGCAAAGAAGATGGTGCATGTATTTATGTGACACTGTGTCAGTCCAGACAGAACCTCATCTGGAAATGCTGGCAATGAAGTATTCTACCAGTACCTATCATACTAGTTATAAGATATAATGAGGAAAATCAGCTGAAGTGGAATGGCTGGTCTCCAGCGACCACATGTAATGTTTTTTGCTCTAATCAGATATTGCAAACTAATGTGTTGGTAAGACATAACTGTAATTCCATCTGCTTGGTGCTGATTTAGAGACTTATCGAAGCTCACCACTAGGGCTGCAGTCAGGGATCTCATTGAATATTTGTGGCAATTATTTAGAGGGAAACATGGGAGAGATGATAAATGCATTTAGAAAAACACATTTGGATAAGCAGGTTGCCCAAGATGCTGTGGCTGCCCCATCTGTAGAAGTGTTCAGGGCCAGGTTGGATGGGGTTTGGAGCAACCGGGGACAGTGAAAGGTGTCCCTGCCCATGGCAGGGGGTAAAACAAAATGATCTTTAAGGTCTCTTCCAACCCTAACCATTCTGGGATTCTATGTTTCGATGATTCTATTTGAATCTCTTTAGTATCATGAGAAATAGTATCTCATATGTTTGAGATAGTGCTCGAAGCCTGTAAGGGTGTCATCCTTAATCGTTTAAGGTTTTTCCTCCTAATAAATAATGCCATTAGGCTGACAGACATGACACATTCTCTGTGAAACTGACACTGTAAACAGGATGCATTGTTCACATGAGGGAATGTGGATAGGGGTGGGAATTAGGCAGAACAGATGTCACATTAATATCTGACTGATGAGGAGACAGATGAGTCATTGCATGGAAGTAGTAGGTAAATTGATAATGGGCTTCCCAAAACTTGCTGCTGTTGTTTCATTCTGCTGGACTGGATGTAGCAGTGACATAAAGAGGAAAGATGTATTACAGTTTGTAGTGCTCAGTAATAGTCAAAAATAGTCACATTCAACAATTTATACATGTGCTTATTCATCATGCACCAGCATACAATAACCAAACCCAAGAAATCATTAAGTTTCTGGAGGAAAAAAAAGGAAAGAAAAAAGTGAATCTTTTTCTTAAAAGCCTGCAGAACAATAAATTATTCTCTTTTGCTGGAGGGAAACTCATCCAAACCCAAATGATTTGCAGTAATGAAAAACCCGAGTGACTTTTAAAATATTTCTTTTTTCCCCAGACCTAAGTTAGCAGTATCACTTCCCCTGTGGGCTTGGCCTAAAGAGGTGGCTCAGTGCCAGCCCCTTTCTCCAAACCCTGCTTAAGGTGTGGGCTCAGGTTCAGACCTGGGTGGTAAAGAAAAATTACTGGGGCACCATAAGCATTACTATGGCCTCTGCTATGTTCCTGCCTGTGAAAGTGGTGTTTAAAAATGAGGGGAAATTAAGTCAGACTTGTTAAAAAGTCATTTCTGGTATCTGCAACCACTCTGGCAACACAAATTACATTCCAGTTCCAAAGCCCCAGCTGGCAACTGTTCATTGCACTTTAGACAGGAGAATGAGTTCTCAAAATATTAACTTTTTTCCTGGTCCAGTTTTACCATTCTGAGCTTTTACTTTCACCATTCCTTTTGCTTCCTTAATATTCTACAAGATTGACTCCTGGTAAGTTAGAAACAGACTTACAACCAATCTCTTGGCTGTTTTCCCCTGCCACGGAGCCCATGTAGTTGTCATTAACCAAGGAAATTAAGGGTGGTTAAAATATCGGGTGACATGAGCTCTGTGTGTAAAGAGAAGGAGGCCAGGCTGGACTGAACAGCTGCAGGGATCACACCAGATACAATGTAAATCCCACCTGTGCACACCCCAGTTTTATCTCACATTGCGGCAGAATGATCACGGCTTAATAATTCATGATGTATCAGACAATGACAATTACTCATCAGTTGCAGAGAAGAAAATGTTCTGCTGAGGTTCTTGTAGCTTCAGATGGGCCACTGAAAAATGTTTCCTGCATGATGTTGCTGTAACTGGAGATGATAACCGTGTCTCTCATCCGTGATCTTCTAATTGACAGAAACTTGCCTTTTTCCACTCTCTCAACATGAGGTCATTTGTCTAGTAAAGTAATAGGAATGCTGCTGGGACAAAGTTGCTTTATAACCCTCCAGCAAAGTGGAGAAATCTTGTATGAGGGGTGGGGAGAGTTCTGCTACTGACTTTCCCTATTATCTTGAGCAAGTCATAGTCACCACCTTTTCTTCAGTCACCTCATCTGCCCATGTCCACCCCAAAAATTCTGTGTGCAGGTGCATGAAGGTTACCTCTGCAAGCTAACTCCAAATTCTCACCCTGTTCCAGAACTCCAGAAACTGCCATAATATTAGTAAGGATTTGCCTTCTTTTATGGCAATCTGAAGGTGCATGAAAAAAGGCAGTCGTGTCCTTCTGCACATCTTCCCAGTTATCTCTGTGTCTTGCATATATTTATTTGTCTTTCCAGCCTGGCAGATGTTGTACATGACATCTTTAACTCAGTGTCACTGCAGATCTCTTTTAACAATGTTCAAGAACTCCCCAGGCTTGCAAACACAGTGAGCTCAGCTAAGCCATATCTTATAAATCAAATTATCTTAGAGACCTACAGCAAAGCACATTATCTTTAGACTTCTGCCCAATTCCCAAGGTACAAAGGCCAGGCAGTTCTTTCTGGCTGAGTAGCACAAATGCAATGGAGAGCTTTTATTCCCTCTCTTTTATCCATGGAAAAGCAGGTACTTCACTAAGAGCAGTGGTAGGTCCATGCACTAATAAAAACCTATCCCTGCAGATGTTCAGCTTATCCCAAAATAAACATTAACTTTCTAACAGAAGGGATGAGCTCCAGACAGCTCCTTTTCAGCTTTTTGCCTGGCTCCTGTCCTGAAAGGCAAAGTGAACATTCCCAGAGACTTTGGAGCGCTTAGCATTTGGAGGAAAAACACACATAGGTATTGGAAAGAGACAAAGAAACCGTGCCCAAGGCAAAACCATAACTCCTGGCTCCTTCTTTTGGTCACTGACCAGCAAGAGCAGAGTTTTATCAGCATTGCCTGATGGTTGGTTTCTCTCGTGGGGGCTGCTTACCGGTTAAGCAGTAGACACCAGACCAACTGAAACAGTTTGTGAGTCCCTCAATCCTGCTGGCTGAGCGTGGTTAAGGCTGGAAGAACGGAGCGGGCTCTGGCTTGGGTTTAGGAAGGTGTTTATTCCGTGCAGCTCCACGTGCCAGAAGTACACTTGGCAGAACCTCAAGCTTTTGCCCCTGTGCCTCTTTTACCAGGTTGCAGCCTGGGAGGAGTACACTCTGGGCCAGTAAGGGAAGGGAAGGGGTGGGGTCCAGGACACTGTGATACCAGGTGATATTTTGGGAATAGGGGTGGAAGGGGGTATTTTGGAAGGTGCAAACCAAGTACAGACAATTAAACAAAATACAGATGAAAATTTAAAAACCTCATTCACACGCAGCAACACTTGCCCTCTCTTTTCAGCAGCTCAGAGTCTGGTAGGGTGATGAGAGGCAACTCTGAAACTCCTCTGCAGAATCCTGTCTGTTTGGGTGGCCCTCTATCTTTATAAAGACTTCAAAAGGCTGCAACCCAGTTCAAGACAGGGATGTGCAGGAGAGGTATCAATAGCTGAGGATCCAGGGAAGAGCCAGCTGAAGGAACACCTCCCCCTTCATCACTTGTCACGATACCTCTAAGAGACTCTTTATTCAAAATAAAACAGTGATGCCTCAGCATGCATCCAACAGGGCATTTCACATTCTGCCATTTAGTTTGGCAGAGTAGTGCCTAGCAATTTGAAAGTTAACAATAAATGCTATAACTGGCTTTTTACAATGGCCAATCTCCCTGGCATTCATATTCTCAAAGTGGGTTCAGTTTCATCCAATAAAAAGAAATAAATTTAATAATTTAATCTTATGGTCTGAAAAATTTTGCTTAAGTACACTTTTTTTGCCTTCTCTCAGAGTCTACAATATAAAGGAAATGTAGAATTAATTTGTATTCTGCTCTATGGGACTCTCACAGAAACAATGAAGCCTGCACTGATGAAACCAATCTCCTGTAGTTACATATGTTACAAGCAACCTAATCCCATGGAAAACCTACTCCAGCAGCCTCGAGTTCCTTAGTATTTCAACCTGCCACTATGAAATTTAGGATTTCCTGTCAAATACCAGGCAATGCATAAAATTCTGTCTTTTTCTGGTTCTCAAAAGCTTTACTTCCCTCTGGCACTTGTAGATGCAGAAAGAGCAATTATTTAAGAAACCGATTTTGGAAGTGTACAGCTCCAGGAGCCAGAAATTTATAAACCCTAAATCTGCAAATTTCTGTAAGACCTACAATGATAAGGGTGACAGAGACATGGGAAATGCTGCACTTCATTGGCCGTTTAGGGATTCATTTGTATCAACCTGCACCAACCTCTGGGAGTGACTTTGGTCACCTTGGGACAGGGACAAACCTGTCCGATGCTGTGATCTCCACTGGCTGCACTCTGAGATCAGCTCTGCACTGTGCTCAAGAGCAGGATTAAAACTGAGATTAAAACTGTTAACATTTCAAAAGTACTCAAGCTCCCCTTGAGATCTAAAAAACTCTGAAAAATAAGGAAAAAAAGAAAATTGAGCATGTATGCTTTTACACAAGCGTGAATTGTTGAAAAACTTCCAAATTTGCCATATTAAAGTGTTTTACTCTAAATGTTTCTCTTTTGTTTTCTAACTGAAACCCACAATCGACTGACGAGGGTAATCTCCAAGTTCATTACTCTTTGTTTCTCTGAAAGATTTCATTGAAGGCTTTATGCCTTGAAATATGTAAACTTTGTGTTTAATCAGAACAGCATCAGTTTCTACAACACCTTTTTCAATCACTACCTCATTTATAGATCAGCAAACTATACTCAGAAGAAGGCAGTAGCTCCTGATAATTTTCTGGTTTAAAATTTCAGACTTAATGAAGAAAATTTTGTACCCCTTTTAGAGGAGCAGAAACTGTCTAGAATAGTATTTTTATGGCAGTGGAGGGAACAGTTTATTTTAATTTTTATGCAGTCAGTCTTTCTTACTGAATAGGTAATACTCACTTTTGAAATGAGTATGTTTAGTTTTCAAAATATTGAAAAGTTTCTTCTCATCTCTTATTTGCATTTTTTTTAACAGAAAATAACTTCCAAATTTCACGTAAACTCAGAAATATTTTAAACATCTTAGTTATCATTGAAACTATGTTTATGTGCTACCTATGACATTTTGGGATTTTGGAATTTTTTTCAGCAGAGTCCAAGGAGATCTGTGAATTCCTCTCATGCATCTTGAAAAAGCCAGCACTTGTTAAGGACTAAAACATACTCTTACTCTGGAATTCTACAGTTAGCATATTATTGGTGAAGATTTGATTACATAGGAAGGGGAAAAAGTGCATTAGGTATCATTCCTATATTTTGATGTGATTGAATACGATCAGGTGTCTTTGGAGAGGAAAAATACAATTTAAAAGCAATGTTTGTATTATTGTAATAATAAAGAAAAACATACATAAAAGCAACAAATGTTTTGATCAGGGTCAGGAAGGCCCTCATTTTTAACCACAGGCCATTTCATGTCTTTTATGCAGAATATCTTAAAGTTCCACCAGCAGATCTGGGACATACATGAAGGTATCCAAAGTTTCAGGTTATTAAAGGATCTCATTGAGGACAAAAGAGTGAACAGTTAACTTGTGTGCAGCAGGTCTCCACCTGTATGAGACTTGTATGTAGTTGCTTACAGAACCCACTACTTTGTACACCACCACCAAGGGAGATCATTCTCCAAGTCCTTACAAATTGCAATCTTTTTGCATGGACTTTTTTTGTGAACAGCACTCAATCCTGCTGGTCTCGATTCCTCCAAAATTTATGCATGGAATTTCAAATCAGAAAAAATAAAACCTGATAATCAAACCTTTGACACCACCCCCACTCTGCTAATTCCCCAGTTTTTTATAATCTAATTTCCATTACCCAAATTTGCACAATCCATTGCTAATGTAATTCTGATTAATTGTCACCCTGGGGATATCTTGAATAATTGGAATTCCTTATAACTGTGGTTGTAACTTGTCACTGTACTCAGGTGTCTAAAATCCCAAACCACTCAAATGTATTGGGGGTATCAGGAGTTACAAACCCAGATCAATTCCCTTACGTGAGGACAACATGATTTTTCTCTTGGTCCTGAAGTGTGGGTGGATAGCAAAGAGCTTTACTCTTCACACAGCACTCTGTCATCACAGAAAAATATCTCTGCTGGAAAAATTCACCAAGTAAAACTAAGTGTCACTCTAAGATCCCCAGTCACTGAGATAGTGGAGCTGAAACATGACTTGCCAAGCTACACCAAACTCCTTGTAATTTTCCCTTACTTCTCTGCTCCTTGAGCTCCATAATTCATCAGTAATTCAGCATGGGAAAACAAGGCATAAAACAAAGGTGCACTGAACAAAACACTCTGATTTTTAAGAGCTAAACCTAGACACTGAGGCACAAAAACGTGACTGACAAGGTGGTTAGTGTTTTAAAGACCCAGAGAGGAAAGAGGTTTTTTAATTGTGACCTAAGTGACAGTGAAAGAAAAGACTTCCCTTAAATCCTGTTATCCATGGAAGAACGAGAAGCATGTGACAGAGTTGTACTATACACAAAGGGAGGAATATGAAACAAGAGCCACGTTGCAGTGTTTGATGAGCTCCTACAAAGCAGTGAAGCTTCTGCACTATTTTTGGGGGGTCAGGAAGAAGAATGGGCAGAAGAAATTTCTCCTTTGCCTTGACTTCTTACCTAAGAATTCTGTAATGCTAGTCTCATTCCCAAATTATACTCTGCTTCTTGAAAAGAGAGCCTGAAAAAATAAATTTTCAAGTAAGTCAGACAGGCCACTGATTTTGAGTCTTGTCTATGAGTCACACTCTCACAGCCCTTATAATACATAATGAGCACCTTTCTTTCAACATGCTCCTTCTAAAATCAAAAACACTTCAACGGTTTCCTCTTTTTCTCTCAAACCACTAGTTTGGGGACAAGAAAGATTGATTTACTAATATATCCTGCAACAGCACTGTATTTTTTCATGAGCAATTATTTTGCCAGCATTTGTTTTATGAGTTTTACCTCTTTTTTAATGGTAGAGGCAAGAAGAAATAGTAGTTTATAGATTACCATTTGTGGCTTTATCTTAGCAAGGGGCCTTGAAAAAAAGGCAGGAGTGATGTGCTACAATGAATTGCCAATAATGATGCCAGCTTTGTAACATATGCTTAATATTTTCTATAAATAGAAAGGTTGTGATTTTGGATGCAACTGTCCAAAATAAGCTCAAGGCACAGCAACATGTACATGACACCCCAAACTTGCCAGAATCATATTGAACCTTGGTTGGTTTGGGATCAAGGGACCAGTGACTGAAGTGTCATATAATTCCACGAAATACCCCTCACTGATAATTTTTGTAATTTGTGACTGAAGGAAAGCTGGAGTCTGAGTAGAGAGAGACAGCACAAAGCACAGTGTAAATGTTTAGACTGAAAATATTCCTGTCTGGACAGACCTGTTTAAGCATCCATTTCCAGTGCTGCTTCACTTTACATCACATCATCCTGTGGTTTTAACCACAAAAATTTTACTGCAAGGCATGTATCAAGTTAGAAACTTTGAAAAATCACTACTTCTTTAAATTCACATGTCTTCTGCCAGAATTCAAGGAAGAAAAGAAACTATTTAATTGCCTATGAAATCTTGTGGCATTTCTGGCTCACTTACCTTCTACACTCTTCTTTAATGAAGACATAAATGAGTGTAACATGTAATAGGAAAGCTGAAATCCAAGACATCCTGTTTTAATTTGTGCATTATTGTCTGTTATGCTCACAGTGAATAGGTCATAAATTCAGGTATTTCTTTTATGATTATCATTGGCATTAAGCCACGCTATGGAAGGATGAACTCAGTCCTACAAAGGAGCGATGTTTACGTGTGTCAAATATTTCTCTTGTGTGTCTGAGCATGTCCTGTAATTAATACATTTATGCTAAGTGTGTTAATGAGATACAGATAGTTTATCCTTTGATGAGTGGTGCCCAAGACAATTAATGATTTGTTGAAGGTCAAATGTGTAAGTTGTGGCAGAGTACAAAATCCTCATACCCTCAATGTCCCAAGATCACATCTTAACCATGGCTCTGCTGGGACAGAGGGAGAAAATCACCAAAGATATATCCTGGTCTTTCCTCCAGGGAAATCAATACATTCTCACCAAAGAACCACCTACTGAAGGGATGTCAAAACAAATCAACCTCAAGCTACTTAAATTACATCAGGTTATGTTTATTTGTTTGTTGTTTGCAGTTAATAGTACTCTCCAGTGACATTCTATTTCACTAGCTTAAACTTTTTTCTGGTTTTATGGACCATTTCCCAATACTCTTACCCATATGTGCTGTACATGAAGGTGATAGGACACTTGTGACAATTGGTCACCCTCTGTGACCAGTTTCTGTTCCTGGCAATGAGGGAATGAGAGCTCCTGCAATGAGGGTATCTCAGCACTGCTCTTTTGTTCGCTGCACCCCACTGATGCTCCCTTATACTGGCAGGAATTTTGAGCCTTCAGCCCAATGAATATTATTTATTTTTTGTTGTCACTGAATATTCTGCTTAGAGAGAGCATTTCAGGGAGTGTTTTATTTGCTGAATCTCAGAGAGCAGAGAGATCAGGCACTGAATTTAGAGAAACTAACTCTGTGACCTTGGATCCAGGTTCTCCATCCTCATCAAATGCAGCAGCTGAGACTCCAGCATGCCATGGGAGAGCCCCTGCCAAATAGAAAGCCAGTAGCTTATGACTGCACTATGCATTTGAAGAAACCTCCCTCACAGAGAGTCCTTCATACCACAACAGGATACTTCATGTCCTGAGCAGTTTGGCAAACAGCCTTTTGTGCAGCATTGTCATCCAGGAGTACCAGTGCTTGACTTGGAGATCTGGTGGCAAATCCCTTCCACAAGTCAGAATGCCAAAGAGGAGAGATCCCGCCTCTCACACCTCAACAGCTGACTCCCAAGTAGTCCTTAAATCCTGAAAACAAACACCAAACTTCTACAGATTCATGCACTGAGAGGCTAAATTAACTTGATGGGATCACTGTACACTGCATGAAATAAAACCCATGTTTAATTCCTCTGGCTTCAGTGCTATTTTGATATTCTTGTTCAGTTGCCAATAGACCCGAGTTATGATTACATTTCAAAACAGACTGTAGAATGTCCCCTCAGAGCATAATGAGCTACAGGTCAGGTGACAGACACATCTTCCTAAGCATCCCAGTCTGACTGGTGTCGCCATTGAGCCTATGAGATGGCTCAAATATTTTTCTTCCTTTAAAAGGCAGATCAGTGCATTGTGTGATTAAATGTCAGCCAAATGCATTAAACTCTTTCCTCAGCTTGGAGGAATATTAACCACATTGTAAGATTCAGTATTAAGGAAAGCTGTATTTTATTTATGTCTTGATCAGGTAGTTGTCAAATACACTGACAATGAGAATGAGTCCTCTAAGAAATAATTAAACTACAGAAATTAAAACAATCACAGGTCATACTACAATTCAAGGCAATATCTTACTGGTTCAAGGTAACATCTCCCAAGACCACCTATGACCAAAAAGAAATGGTATGTTTGCCTTGGAAACAAAGACAAAAAAATAGCTTAGCAAATTATGCTAAAACTTAAACAGACATTGTAGGAACATTGGTCTTCAGTATATAAAAATACATCCTGAAGTATATGAATTTGAGTTTGTTGTTCCTAAATAACTAGCCAAAAAGATGTTTTTTTAAAAAAAGAAATGAAAACAAATGTGAAAATTTTAACTTGCATTGATTTCAACTCCAAATAAGACTATTGTGGTTTTACACAGGATATGGAGAAAGTTTCACCATATGTGGCTTTAAAAGACTCAACATCCAGAGGGAAGAAGAGCAATTTGAGCAGTTTATGTGACCAGTTACAGAATTTGATCATGCAGAAATTATACTCATTTAGACTCCAAAAGCATATTTTTGATACAATCAGCTATTTCCGTTCTTGAGAGTCTTTTATCACACAATCTGTGTTTCTTCAATCTTGCTTTATGTCCCTGGCTCATATGTCTTTAGCAGTTTTACTTAACAGCAACAAAAGTGGTTTATTCACAGGGAAGAAGGTCATCATAATCCCAAGCCAACCACCAGTTTAACTATCAAAATTCTGGTTACAGCTGAGTACTAGCACACCATTTTTTTGCACACCCATATATTTTTCCAGGCTACCAAGCATTAGTAGCTTGCTGCCATGATCATTTACTTTCCCAAGATTGCAGATGTCTGCCGAGACAGTCAGATTTCTGTGGGAGAACAAATGAGAGATGGAGTGGGGGATATGGTGGAGCTTGTGAATTGAGATATCTTGGCTTTGGTGGGGTACGGGCTATGGTGTGGGTTACCACAGATGTGAAAAAGAACTGTATATGTAATTATCAAGGTCTTTGAAATGATGTAGTTTTGTAAAGGCTGCCAAATAATACGAACAATACGCTGTCTGTAGTTTGTGGGAAAATTCTTGCTTATGGATGTGACTATTAGAGCTGTGGCCTGTTTGAACTGTAAAAGTATATAACACTGTACTGTGAGAATAATATCTGACTTCAATGATTTCAACCCTGACTTCAACTCCTTTTTACTCTGACTTCAGCTTAGACTTCAATAAACTTTAATTTCAATTTGAACTCCAATCTATTTTTGCTCAAGCTTTGGCTAAAGACTCCCTGCTTGGATTATTTTTGCACCTCCTCTTTTGAAGTCTCTCAGTTGTGTGGCAAATGGTGCTTTCCGTGTGAGGAGGCAAAGACGGCCTAATGTGTACACACAGCCAGCAAACCCCCCCAGAACAGAAGTACTGCTGAAAGAAGCAGGATCAGGCCCCACAAAATCCCTCCAGAGGAATAGGAGGTGAGCCAGGGAAAGGAAATATGGGCCAGTGGAGTTCGGCCCAAGAGAGGGATGCTTTTCTGCTTATGCTTGAGTTGCTTAAGAAACATAGTGAGTCTTTACCATAACATGATTTGAAACTTATGATAAAGTGGGCCGCAGCTAGGGAAAAAAGTGTTACCGCATCTACTATCTTTACCAAAGACTTTTGGGATGATATAGGGGTAAAATTATGGGACCATGCTACGAAAGGCAATAAAATGGCAGCTGGGTTACTACCATCTTGGAGAGTGATTTGCAAGACTATGGAAAAGCAAGAACAGCTTCGAGCTATGGCTAATGATCCTATATGACAGGCAGGCTCACTTAGGGTTATAAATTCTTTAGAACAGCCATCCACTCCTCCTACCCCACCAGAGGTGAAAGGAAGATAGCGGGCACTGCGACCTGTGACAGCTTTTGCTGCTGGCCACTGTCCTGGGAATGGAGGGCAGGAGGATGAAAATGACTCCTTTGATCCTGGTCCCATAGACTCTGATGATGAGCAAGATTTGTTTCCCCAGACCCACATGAGAATTGGATTAGTTTAAAGAGGGAAGCTTTGCTTCTGGGAGACTTGAAGATAGCTAACAAGATTGTAGCCCCTGTCACATGTCATGGCAGTAGACAGTATACTCCTCATTGGGAGGCATTGTCTTTTCAGGAGGTAAAAGAATTAAGGTGGACAGCAACTGAACATGGCATTGAATTCCCATATTTTGGGAGTTTGCTGAGCTCTGCACTTTCTACACATTTAATGACACCCCACGACCTTTGATCTCTTGCAGGGCTGATAATGACCTCTACACAGTATATTTTGTAGGAGGCAGAATAGAAAAAGGGCCTGTGGGCACTTCTTTTGACTTACGTGGGACACAGAAATTGAGATTTAGCTACATAGATCCTTCCGATCAAGCTCATGAGTGTGCAGAGGAGGCCCTTGAGTGGGTAGCAGAGGCTGCAAGAAAGGCATTTTTAAAGGTCCCTGACAAAAGGATGCCTGTTGCCCTGATTTTTCAGCCTTCTGATAGTTTACATTTCTACGGGAGCTTTCTCATGCTTTGTAAAATAATGAAGATTGATGTGTGGTAAATAATGCTTTCCTTTCCAGGGGGAAGGACAAACTGATAGAATTCTGAGTTGACCACTGGGGTCACAGAGGTGTTTCTCTCATCCCCCAATCCTTGACCAAATTCAAAAGACTATGTAAGTTGAAATCCCCAAATAAACTTCCCTTCTTTCTCATCTCACACCCTAACAGGTGAGTGTAGTTCTTGTCATGTCCTCTTGCGACAGATGCCTCAGAAAATTTTTACAAACATAATTCAAGAGGCACAAGAGCAATTCATGCACTTTATTGACAGGCTGAAGCAAGCCCTGGAATGGCAATGAACCAGCCCGAGAAACTTTTCTTTTAAAGCTCACAGTTGAGAATGCAAATGGGGACTGTAAAAACTTGCTTAAATCACTGACTAATCCAAATCCAACGCTAGTAGAAATGATAGAAGCTTGTAATCACCTTGGTACACTAGAGCATGCATCTGAAACCATGGCTGCAGGAATGGCTGAAGCTTTTGCAGCCCTTAAAGGCGTCTTGGGGGAAATGAGAATATGCTTTTGTTGTGGAAAATCTGGCCATCTGAAAAAGGACTGTTTTGCTCAGAATGGGGCCAAAGAAAAGGCACCTGGCATGTGTCTCCAGTGTTGTAAAAGAAGACATTTTGCTAACCAGTGCCGTTCTAAGTATGATTTTCAAGGTCATCCAATCCAGGGAAACCAGGGCCGGAGCACAGCACGACGATGGACTCAGACACAAATGCCCCAGGTGACACAACACCACCACAGCAGATACCGCAGCAGGGATCACCTCAAGTCTTCACCCAGCAACTCGAGGCAGTGCCAGACTGGATCTGGCAACCTCCAACACAGTGATATTACTTGACTCTTCTGTTTATTTACCCCTTCCAGGGATTTTTGGACTACCAGACTCACAGGGAAGTGCTCTGTTAACAGGGAGATCTTCCACCACCATGCCAGGGCTTTTTGTTCTCCCTAGAGTCATAGATTCAGACTCTGTTGGTGAAACTAAGATTATGATCTGGACTCCTTTTCCACCCTGTACTGTCCCTAAGGGGACTCATGTTACACAATTGATTCCTCTCCCACAAACACCAGCACTTACTAAGGAAGACTACTGAGTGAGGGTGGGAGGGTTTGGATGTATAGGAAATCCAGAAATACTATAGGTACAAGCAATTTCTGACAAACACGCTACCTGTAAATGCACCCTAAGGTTACAAGGACATCATGTAATGCTTACAGGTATCGTAGATACTGGACCTGATATGACTGTCATTTCTCAGACTAAATGCCCTCCCTCCTGGGCCCTCACAGAAGCACCCTAACACCATATAGGGATCAGGGGAAGCAGTCGTAATTATCAGAGCTGCCACCTGATTTAGGTGGTGGGGCCAGAGGGCCACACAACTTCTGTAAAGTAATTTATTTTGCCTGTGCACAAGGTGTTATGGGGGTGAGATGTAATTTCTCAATGGGGTTTCAAAATTCAGTCTGATTTTTTAATAGGTGCCATTGGGGTGTGTGACACCCTAAAGTTAACCTGGAAAACTGATCGCCCTATCTGGGTGGATCAATGGCCCCTGACACTGATCAAATTGCTCACACTCATTGAACTTGCCCACGAACAACTTCAAAAGGGACACATAGTCCCCTCTCCCAGCACCTGGAATTCACCTGTATTTGTTATAAAGAAACAAACTGCCAAATTGCACCTTCTGTTGGATCTCAAAAAAATGAATGCTGTTATGGAAAGTGTGGGAGCTCTGCAACCTGGTCTCCCGCTCCCTACCATGATTTCTTGAGACTGGAATTTGACAGCCATTGATTTAAAAGACTGCTTTTTTAACATCTCTTTACAACCTGATGGTGCTCCTAAATTTGCCTTTTCTGTTCCAAGCGCTAATATGCAAGCACCCTTGCAAAGACACCACTGGGTTGTTTTACTTCAGTGAATGGAAAGCAGCCCACTATCTGCCAGTGGTTTGTTACAAAGGTCCTTAGTCCCATTCAACAAAGAATGGCTGATGTTCCTTTGTACCACTACATGGAGGATATCCTTGCAGCAGCAGAAAAGCAGGTGATGGAGGAAGCCTTAGCCTTTGTCATTACTGACGTAACTCCAGCAGAACTTTGTGTTTCTCCTGAAAAAATTCAGTGTCAACCCCCTTGGAAATACTTTGGCTGAGGCATTAAGATTCAGACTATTACCCCTCAGCCTTTGGAAATTCAAACAGACATTCATACACTGCAGAATGCTCAAAAGCTTTAGGGGACAATAATTGGGTTCCTCCTTTATTGGGAATTTCAAACGCAGATCTGAGCCCCTTGTTTGCACTGCTCAAAGGGGAACCAGACCTCCTGTCACCTAAGGAACTCACATCAAAAGCTTGCCAGGCATTGCAACAAGTAGCTGATGCCATCTCAAATCAACAAGCAGCACGATGGGCTCCTAAGCTACATTTTTTTTCTTATAATTCTGAACCTGGCTAAACAGCCTCATGCTTTGATTTACAAATGGGATCGTAAAGCGCCAGACCCTTTGTTAATTATTGAATGGATTTTTTTGCCACACCAAAGAACCAAAGCTATAAGCACCCAACATAAAATGATTGCATTACTTATTATCATATCACAACAGAGGTTGACTTCCCTTGCTGATGTGGAGTTCAGGTAAATATGTTTGCCCTTTACTACTGTCTACTTGCAATGGCTGTTACAACAATCACAGACATTTCAGATGGCATTGACTAACTTCACAGGGCAACTTTCTATGTATCCTCTGATGCACAAGTTGGTTACGGCTAAATTTGTACTTTTGATGAAATGTAAGCAAAGTGAAATTCCTTTGCAAGCTTTAACTGCTTTTACAGATGGCACTGGCCACACTCACAAATTGGTAATACTGTGGTGGGATGCAAATTTTAATTGATGGGATTCAGATGTTACTACTGTTTCAGGCTTTGCTCAGATCACTGAATTGGCAGCTCTTGTATGGCCCTTTTGGCAGTTTTCAACCCCTTTCAACAATTTAATCACAGACTTTTTTTGTGTTGTAGGAATTGTCGAGAGAACTGAAGCTGCAGTTTTAAGAAATGTGCCTAACAAAAATCTTTTTTACTGGCTACAACAACTTGTTTTTCTTTTAGATGCTAGGCCACACCCTTATTTTGTGGTGCATATTAGATCCCACATTATTTTACCTGGTTTTATAGTGGAAGGTAACCGTTAGGTAGACGTCCTCACTTTACATGTTACCAGACCGCTTTGCTCTGGCTAAATTAAACCATTCATTTTTCCATCAGAATGCCACTGCATTGGCGTGCTCCTTTGACTTGACTAGCCATCAAGCTTCCAGTACTGTGGCTGTGTGCCCAGACTGTCAGAGACATTCCTTTCCCTCTGTTGCTGGAGGACCTAACCCTAGAGGGCTTCAGAGCCTTCAGCTATGACAAACAGATGTCACACATTTTGCTGAATTTGACCGATTCAAATATATTCATTCTTCTGTAGATACCTTTCAGGTGCCTAATTTGCATACTGTCATAGCAGGGAGTCAGCAAAAGATGTTTGCTGTCATTTTACCAGTGCTTTTGCAGTCTTAGATATTCCCTTGGAAATTAAAACAGACAATGGCTCAGAATATACTTTCTGGAGAGCTGCAAATTTTTTTGCCCTCTGGGGCTAACAAATAAAACTGGGATTCCTCATTCCTCCACAGGTCTATCCATAATCAAATGAGCTCATACCTCACTCAGGCATCTTTCATTACAACAAAGAGGGGGAATGGGGAATGCCCCCCCGCTGAACACTTATAGAAGGCATTGTATGTTTTTAATTTTTTTAATTGCTCCTTGATGGATCCTAATCTTCCAATTGTCAGACATTTCAGTAGTAGTCTGGAATTACAGCCCAAATAGAAATTTTTAGTGTTGGTAAGGGATCCAGAGACAGGTAGAATTGTGGGGCTTTACCCTCTTGTTATGTGGGGTCGAGGTTATACTTGTGTTTCCATAGAAGCTGGACCAAGGTGGATTCTGGCAAGGAACGTGAAACCATTCCAAGAATCCTTGGTGACACCACCTGAGGATCCAGCCCTGACACTCTACTCTGAGGATTCGTGATTTTGCTCTCTGAGGATACCTGTGGGAAGAGCATCATCAGCAACTGCATGACAGGTGACAGAGTTATGCCCTTGGGATGATAGTTTGGGTTACCTGGAGGTGTTAATGTCACCAAGATTAAGTCATCCACTTTAGGAGAACTCATGAGCCACACATCTATGGTGCTGCACAACTGAGAGATGAGACTTCAAAGAGGGGGTGCAAAAATAATCCAAGCAGAGAGCCTTAAGTCAAACCTTTAGTAGAAATAGGTTGCAGTTCAAGTTAAAGTTAAGGTTTATTTAAGTCTAAAGAGTTGAAGCCATTGAAGCTATTGAGGTCATTGAAGTCAGGGTAAAAGGAATTGAAGTCAGGTACTATTTTCACAGTACAGTGTTATATACTTGTTCCAGTTCAAAATAGGCCGCAGCCCTAAACAGTTAGAAGATTTTTCCCACAAACTACAGACACTTTATTGTTTGCATTATTTGGCAGCTTTTACGAAATTACGTAGTTTTAAAGGCCTTGACAGTTACTTATACAACTCTCTTCCTAGTTCTTTCTCATATCTATGTTCTCTCTGCACCATGGCCTGTACCCAATCAAAGGCTAAGATATCTTGATTCACAAGCTCCACCATTGCTCCCCTTTTCATTTCTTATCTGTTCACACGACTGGTGGACCTCTTACCTTCCTAAAGTACCCTTATAGCCCCAGGAATTAGAGCTTCTTGGTTCTGTGAAAATAAATTTCTATATTAACTATATGGGGAAAACTCAGTGAAAATTGTGGGATGTTTCTCTCTGTGTATAAGAATCAAAGTTTTCAGTGCAATAATACCACGTTCAGAGTTTCCAAGTCCAGTAATACTACCTTAGGATTGACACCAGATCTGTTTTTGGTTTGCCGGGACTGAGCCTGGGCATCTATCCCTTCATACATCAAAGGAGGTCCCTGTAGTTTAGGACAACTGTCTGTACTAACCCCTAATACATCTATGATTTTTTGGCACAGATATCCTCATAGATGGATGCTCAGTTTGCACACATTCAGCTGCAATGACCAGCTCGACTTTTGGTCTAAAGGGCAGCACTGGGCAGCATCGTATTTTACTGCAGGAGTGACTGCAGGGAATAAATTAGGTTGTTGGCTGGCTAAAGAGAGTAATACCACTTGCTTGGCTTTGACAGGGCTGCTGACTGATGCTGACTCTGTTAAACACTATTTTGCAAAGTAGAGCTGCAATAGAGTTTTTGCTTTTGGCACAAGGACATGGATGTGAAGATTTCGATGGCATGTGTTGTATGAATCTATCTGACCATTCTCAATCTATTCATGCTAGCATACAGGTGCTGAGAGACATGAGTAAATTACAAGTTGATGACAGCTTAGATTGGTTGGGACAGCTTTTAGGAGATTGGGGGCTTAGCAGCTGGATAAAGAACTTAGTTAAAATAGCTGTTGATGCTTTGGGTGTTATTTTATGCATACTTTTTGCACAAAAAATACCTTGTATTTTGCAGTGCTTACAGAGATTGATCGACAAATCAATGAAGAAAATTTTATTGGTGGAACAAAGAGGGGGTGATATGGGAGAATCCATGGAAGGCAGAGCAGGAAGCATAACTGAGCTTGTGGAGCAGGATGTTCTGGCCTTGGTGGGATACAGGCCATGGGATAAGCAACCACAGATATGAGAAGAACTTGTTAAGTACAGCATATGCAGATATCAAAGTTTATGAAACTATGTAGTTTTGTAAGGCTACCAAGTAACACGAACAATAGCCTAATTGTGTAACTAGTGGGAAATTTTCACTCAAGGATGCAACTGCCTAGAGCTGTAACTGCTTAGAGCTGCAACAGTATATGACTGAACTGAGAGGAAAATAAAAAACTTCAACCCCTTATTTTGCTTGGACTTCAATGACTTCAGCTTGGATTCTGACTTCTTTTTACTCAGGCCTTTGATTTCTTTTTGCTTGGGCTTCTTGCTTGGACTACTTCTTGCACCCCTCCTTTGAAGTCCCATCTCTGAGTCACGCGACATTTTTTCATCTTTCCAGAAGCATTTTGTTGATGCTCTCTGCTGGCAGAGTGTAACTCTGGGCTAGACAATGCTTTCTTTTGTAGAAACCAGAACTCCTATGTCTGAAAACTTCAGATGTGGTAAAGAATCCAACTCAATGAAGGAACAATTTGATTTTATTCTCCAGCAGACTATTCTGAATTTTGAATTAATTTCTTTCCACATGCTGTGCTCAGCTCAGCTCTAATGAAAGTCTAAAAAGAAAAAAAAGTAAAAGAAGGGTATTTTGGCCAACTCCTTTCACCTCTGGTGGGAAAAAGAGCAGATAGGCCACCAGGGGCAGATATGCCACTTCTTTCTAGAAGTCATTGCATAGGATGTGTAGGACATATAATGGGAGCTGGAAAGGATTTTAACTAGCACGTGTTTTCATTTCATAGTTACCTTTTCCTTTAACCAGTAGAGTAAGTGTGTTTTTTGCTTACAGGTGAACATTAATCCTTTAATGAGAAGAGGGATTTCATGTCAGGTGGAGGCTTTCTGAGACAGCAAAATCAACTTATCCCCCTGTAACCTGGCCAAGCATCTCCACTGTCACCACCACAGGAGGAGATTTCTGCATCTGTTCCCACTTCATTTTCTTAGGCTTGCCTGCTGTCAGCAGGCACAATATGAGTTGCAGACACTACCAGTAATCACTTATAGTGAAATATTCAGTGTCATGCTGCTCCAAGGCCTGTAACAGTGCCAGGCCCTCTAACAAGCATCTCATTTCCCCTGAGCTCCCACAAAAGCAGCAGCATGTTTACAATCAACACCATGAAACATCAAAACTTAAGTGACACTTGGCAATAAAGGATGAAAGTTTCACTTTATTTTAGATCAGTGAGCATGAGCACATATAATGGGATTGAGAGAGAAAACTCCTCACATCCTTCTGTACTCATATGCACTTTAGGCAAAATCTTCTCATCCCCAAATGAGCACAGTTAAGTATGTAATCCAAAGAAACACAAAAGATGGAGAAAAAGCAGGTTTATCCCTAACTATTCCTGAAGTACACTACTTGTAGTGAAATTTTTTGTCAAAATTTTGCCAGAAAGTGTTCAGACTTTCCAGGAAACTCACAACTGTTTCCCTCTCCTGCTGACTGCATTGAGTGTAGGGCTCTTGGCTGCCTGTGGGCTTAACCTTCAGCTCTTGAGATTTTGCAGTATAACTAAGGGCAGATTTTGGGTTTCAATTGCTCTTACATGTGAGTATCATAATCTGCAGGAAGGTGTTTTTCAGAAGCATATTCTGGCATGGAAAAACTCCATTTCAACATGGTGCTTCAGACATCTCATCATGGGCTCTGTTGCAGTGTCTTGTAAATAACAGTCTGTAACAGGAACTCTGCTGCAGTGTTTTGACTGACACATGTCACATACTTTCTCTATAAACCTCTTTTTCCAGGGGTCTTTGATGGATTGTGATTGTAGCCTGAAATGCAAGTGGTGTTTTAATTCTTGTCGCTGTTGAGAAACTTCCTTGACACTCAGTGCAATTATGTCCTCCCAACACCAAAGCAAAAAGCAGGAAAATTTCTTCACCCTTCATTTCCGTCACAGGCTGCCCAGGGCAGTGATAGAATCACCATCCCTGGAAGGATTTAAAGATGTGTAAGTGTGGCACTTGGGAATATGTTTTGGTGGTGGGCTTGGCACTGTTAGGTTACTGCTTAGAATTGATCGTCTTAGACGTCTTTGACAATCTGATTCTATTCCAACCTGATTCTATGGTTCAAAATTCTCTACAAACTGAATTTTCAAATTTGTGAAGAATCATGTAGGGAAGGAAAGCTGAAAAAGAGTAGCCTCACCTAATGTAGATGTAAATCTGACAGAAACAAGTAGAGGAACCAAGGGTTACAGGGCTCAGTAAATAATACCTTTCTAGAAATGCAAATTTCCCCAGACAAATGCATCTGGCTTGTATACAACAGGTGGCTGGACAGGACAACTCAGGGTCTGGCAGTCAGGATTCTTATCTCCAAGGATTCTCAGACAATTCCCTGACAAGGAGACAAAAGGTTGTGTATTTTTAATTTTTTTTTCTCGCCTAAAGAGCCAGAACCCTCTAGGAATCCTTAAAAGTTCCTGCCCTTAGGAATGAGAATGATCCAGGATAGGCCAGACCCTTTGCACTGAGTGGGGTTGGTGCATAAGGAGTAGAGGCAATGTTCAGACTGACCACACCACTGCTGCAGAACCTGAGATAACAGGCTTGTTCTCCAAAGCAGCAGGGGCTCTGATTTAGAATTTTCAGCTCATACTGACCTCAGAAAGGACCTGCTCGGCCAGCACTGACAGAAATTAGGTATTTAGGGTCGAGGAGGGTGGAGTTGTTCAGACTGCTGTGATGTGCCCAGGGCTTTTTCCTGAGAAGATACGTCAGAGAAGATGGTAATGGAGAGGTAGAGAAACTCTCCTGTTGCTTAAAACACACCCTTCCCCTCAAGATAGGCTTCCAGTTGCCACTCACTTGGTCATTTCCCATGAGCTGTGGGAAAACCCAGCAAACCAGGAGGCAGAGAGGACCCTGATGGGAGCCTGGCTGCACTGATTTACAGCTCCCTGCACATTATGGATTTGGGAACACAGCAAAAAAAAGACAGATATACCCTTGTGGAGTGGCCCCACTACCTACCACGTAACTTTGGCAATGTGTCAGAAGTAGGGATGAGACACAGGGCCAAGGATATATGGTGGTGGTGGCTGAGGTAGAGCAACATGCAAATGTAGAAACTGAAAAAAGGGATTGGTATTTTCATTTTCACTTGATGCTGTGTGTGTGCAGGGGTGGACATCTCGTTGTGATTTCACTGACTCATGGATGGTGACATCACTGAGTGTCAGATTGTGACATCTCCAGGGGATTTATTGTGACATCTCACTGCGTATATTTGGATGTCAGCAGAGCCTGGGCCAGTCTGACTTGAGACAAAAATGGCCACCAAGAGAGATGGCAGCTGCCCCATCTGCCAGGACTCTTGGAAGGACATGGCTTCTGCTCTGCCCTGTCACCACCGCTTCTGCCTGGGCTGCATTCTGCAGTGGACACACAGAAATCCCTTGTGCCCACTCTGCAGGACACTGATAGAAACTGTAAGATTTTCTGAGCAGGATGAATGGGACTGTGTACAGTTGGTCATACCTCCCCTGCAGAATCACCAGAAGCACATAGCCCGGCAGGGAGAACTCCTCATCACCTGGATGGAAACAGCGTCCATGGCCCTGAGGTGTCCCCTCCATCTTCTCCGCAGGGAATACTGATCCGAGCTGAGCAGGGGGCTGCAGAGCCAGAGCCTGTGGGTGGCCTCCTGCCCGAGGTGTGGGCTGGACTATTCTCACAAAACCAGCATCTCTTGGAGCCTGTGTGGCCCTGGCTGTGCCAGAGGCTGGAGCGAATATACCATGGCCGGTGGTGGCTGGTTGAGGCCACAGAGAGCTGCATCCTGCGCTATCTCTGCATCTGTGGTCTGGATGCAGAGGCCTTGGCCCAGAGGCTGCTGGTCTTCCTTGAGGGGCACATGGCACTGCTGGTTCATGACCTCATTGAGGTTATTGCAGCCCAGTGCAGCGAGGAGGCCCAGAGGCTTCTGCTTTCCCGCACTGTTGGGGATGAGGACAACAGTCAAGCAGAGAGCATCAGCTCCAGCAGATCCAAGTCCAGCAGCTTCAGCTCCAGCAGCTCCCAGGAGAGCACTCCCACTAGTGGCTCCAATGTGGAGGAAGAAGCTGGTGCCTCAGAGGTCATTCATCATGGGGTTGCCAGCCATCCCACACCTGTGCCCAACCCTGCGGAGTGGGACCAGCCCCAGAAGGAGCTGGGGCAGCTGGAGCAGCCAGCTGTGGCAGGGCCCTCTGCCCAGGGCAGCAGCTGCAGCCCCTCTGGTCCCAATCAGGGCAGGGGCTGCTTGCCTGGGGTGACCCAGGATGCCCAAAAGAGGAAGGCCCCCAGGCCTCTGGATTCTCCTCAGCCCAGCAAGAGATCATGATGGGACTGAGTTGACTCCTGCAGCTCTAAGGGAACCTTGTCATCACTTCAGATTAAATGATGAAACTTCATCTCTCTCTTAATTTCCTATTTCCCATCCAAGGCCAATGCAGTCCATGGTGCCTTTGGGAAGTGACTTCACTTTTCCAGGTCTGACCTCCAGAAGGCATTTGTGAGGTCTCCATTAGGCCAGTCCCACAGATCCAAGGGTCTGAATAAATCTATAAATGTTGGAGTCCTTTGGTAACTCAGAGAATCTGACATCCTTAAATATGAGCACATTTGAAAATCTTGCTTCATATATGTTTTGGCTTGTGAAAGGAAAGTCTGAATCAAGAAGCCAAAAAACTGTGGAGAAATAGGATTCCATTAAAGTTCTTAGTTTTTTCAGTTTTCTGAGCTAGTTTGAAATAGATTGTTGAAGTCTGTAAGCACCTAAATCAGATCCCAGTAGTTGCTAGGCAGCAGTGCCTTTGTTCTGCAAAGAGTTTGCTGTGAATGTGAGGTCAAGGGCAGTCTCATGATGGTTGAGTCATTTATTATGCTCCAATCAGCACAAAAGGTGCTTTTCAATGATCTCCAGGAGGCCAATATGTGACAGACAGGGTGAAATTAAAGATTAATAAAATGGTGACCAGAAATTTACTGTTATTTTTTGACATTAGAAGTTACTTAAATTTGCAATGGCAACCCAACTTACGTCACACAGAACAGTGCTCGCTACACACAGCTGGACAGAGTCCACTTGAAATAATATATTATCTACTGTATTAGTAACGAGTGACAATGTGACCCCTCCCTACAGCAGCAGTGCAGTTGTTAAAATAAAGTAACCTTTTAATCTCTAGTGCTGTGGCTGATTATTTTGTTATATTACACTGTAATTATTGCGCAGCCAGTAGTTCTCTCAGGTGGAATAATGGACAAGGATGAGCAGTTTTTTAATCTTTCTTCTCTCCTCCTCTCAGTCTTTGTGCACATTTCCTCCCACCCTTCTCTCCTTTGTCATGCACGGGTGTGTTTTCAAGTCCTGAAACCTTTATTTTAATGTTTAACTTTGCAGATACTAGTTGCTTATTTTTGTTGCACCTGACAGGTACAGGATACCACAACACAAGATGGAAAAAAAAGTAATGGTGAAAAGCTTAGACTTAAAGCAGCTCGTGCATAAAGGAAACTGCACATAGAGGAAGGAAGGCTTTTGTTTTGTCTTGAAACCAGTGGGAGCTTCAATTCGATATGTGACATTTGACCTGAATGTCTCTGGAGTCATTCTCCAGGATACATAATTTTAATTTTGAGAAATTCCTTCATAGCATAGATCTACCCTGGAGCTGTTGGTCCTAGAAGTGCATAGTGCCTTGGAGCAGTGTTTTAGGGGTCAAGATTCCCAGATTCCCAGCTTCCCCACCTGTCAGCCTCCAATGACCTCAAGTAACAGACAGGCTCCAGTTTCTCTGTTATTTGTTTTTTGAAAATCTCAGTTCAATTCTTGCTGGAATTGTCTTTTCGTTTCAAAAGACAGGCCATGTGTGTAAAATCAGTGGCCAGCAGTACTGGCCAGCATTATGGCTTGAGCACAGAAATTAGGCAATGAAATGATTTCCAGCTTCTTGGCATCCCAAATGAAAGTGTTTTCTGCAAGACCTGTAATAGCTTGAAGAGAACTTCTCCTTTTGTGAGAAAGAGCTCCCAAAGATAAGAAAAGCTAAACAAAAAGGAAAACATAAAAGCAAAAATCTCTGTGTTGTAGAGGTTTAAGAAATGGCTGATAAATAATTATAATGGAAGCCTTTAGGCAAACTTTGCAACAGACACTAAAATCCCATTCCAGCTGGGAGTACACTGAGAACCAGTGCCAGGGTCTCATAATCTGTCCAATTATGGGCAGCATGCAAACCAATTAGATAAATGGCTTCCATCCTTGAAACATTTAAAGAAAACCGAGCAATCCTTTTACCCCACAGGGCTTTTGGCAGAAACGAGGAAACATAATTAATTCAGCTGTATGCTGGATATCTGATTTGTGTTATATCAAATGGAGCATTAAATGTGTTCCAGAGCCCATGGGCTCTTACCCACAAATCACCTGCACCTGTGAAAGAAGGTTTGGTAAAAATTGACATGAGAAACAACAATATGAGCATCTTTTTGATAACATTTCTTGAGGTATAATCTAAATTTTTAAAAAGACAGTTCTTTTCCATGTCCATTTTGGTCCATTCCTCTTGGAATTTGGATTTCACTGATGGTTTGCCTTGCTTGATGCCAGCATCCAGAGAGACAACTCTGCTATAGCCTTCTCCTCAAAACCTTGAAGCAAGTGCCAGCTCCTTGTCATCATGGCAATTCCCGTCTGTCTTCTCTCTTCAGCCATTTGGCCTTGGGATCTCTGCAACAGTCCCATCAAGCTCTGCAGAGAGCAACAGGGTATTTGTCCCCGGAGTTCTAAGTTCTCTGTCACTCACTGGACCAGCTTACTCTGAGTGACCAATGAACCTCTAAAATGGAAGGAGGTGCAGTGGAGACAGACAAGGGACATATGCTCATGAAGCTCAGGAATCTTTTAGTGTGTGATCCTCTTCCTATCTTCTGGAAGAAGGATGCACTTGTATTTGCAAGCATCACAGAGGCACAGGAGGCACATTTTGTATTTAGTTGGAAATTGAGTGAAAAGAAGTGGAAGATCACGTGGAAAGTTTTTACCAAAAAATTACCTGCTTTGCCCCTCTGCAAACCTTAAATCTTTCTCTGCAAAAGATAAAGCACACTCTCTGTTCCTATTGACTGGTTGCTTTCAAGAATTTTCCCAGAAGGATGACACTGCCCATCCTTTTTTAGCCACTCAGATCACATCCCTCTGTTCTTCCTTGCCTTATGTAAGAGATGGTCCAAAGATCCCTCATCTGCTTCACGATAGTTGCCAAGGACAGAGACTGAAACCCCATAGGACAGAGACTGAAACCCCAAGAGCAGAGACTGAAACCCTAAAACCCCAACATGGGAGTTCTGGCCTGGCTGTGGTGGGACGTCTGCCTAAATGTTGCCTGCAGGTGGGTTGGCAGGACCAAAAGGACTGGCATGCATTCCCATGGGAACCCGTGCAGGAACAATGGGCAGGTCACAGTGGCCTGGCTGTGCTTGCTGCCGAACTTGCCTGTCCTGTACCTGTTCCCTCAACAGACCTTGTACTGATCTCCCTACCTTTTGGCCAACTCTGCCTGTCACTTTGTAAAGACTATAAAGAGACTCCCTAGGCTGACCAAAACTTGAGATCTCTGCACAAAAGAAGACAGATCTGTTGGCAGATGGCCATGAGGACCTCGTCTCATGTGTTGGTAGCTATTCCCCTCTCTTTCTATTCTTTGTCTGTCTCTGTCCCTCTCTCTCTCTTTCTCCTCTATCACATTACCATGCTGTGGGCATTCAATAAAGGTGAATTGTTTTGATTAAAACTGTAATCTCTTGTTCTTTTGCACTCTGAGATCAATAAACAAGCCATCACGACCCTCGCTTGTATTAGTGGATCATGACACCTTACTGTAACATTCCCAAGAAATCCTGTGGATTTTGGAGGTGCTGATATTAATCCAACCTATAAATAATACAGCCTTGCAAAGAGCACACTGGACCATAATATGTGCACATTATTTGGTCCAAATGACCTTGCTCTGATTTTCGGAATGTCATTTTATAATTTAATGGCTCAGCTGAATTCCTTGTCCTAAAATATTAAATTTCTCATTGTCTCATTCAATAAGGATGCAGCCATTCCAGACCTTCTCAAGATGAAACCAGCCATGAGAATACTGCACGTGTAAGTGGATCTTCTGAAGTGATAACTTTTCTTGCCTAATTCTACAGAAAAATTATCCTGCTGAAAAACAACTGCTGTAATTGAACTGAAAAGCTGCTAGGTACATTTTATTCCAAAGTATAAATTTAATAAAATTATATGTAAAGCAAAATATGAGTATTGACAAAGTCTTTGTGATGCTATTCTACATTTTTTGTGTTGATGGCAGAAATTCATGGGTTTGGTTTTTTCTTTCCAGTCCCTCCATTACAAAGAATATTATAAAGCAAATTGCAACTGAATAGTTTCAGCTCCTGCAAAAAATATTAAGCAAATTAGCAGAAACAGTTACATTTGAGCTGCATTTCCAAAGCCAGGGTTTTACTTTCATGCTTAAGGTCAGAGAAGGCAGAAGGAGAGGGCCTGTTTGTTGAACATAAAGCTGTAATGGAACTGTATAAATTTATTCTGTTTCTCCCTCAGATGGATATTCTTATATTCAAAACATCATTGAGAATTGAGGCCAAATTTCAAGTGTCTTTTTTCAATCAGCTGTGTTAAACCATTATAAAGAACATTATTGGTCTGGCTTGAGAAGTATTTGAATGAACAATAAGAAAATCTGCACATTCAAAATGATACTTTCTTGAATAAGTCAGATTCTCCAGAGGATTTAGAAAGCTGGTTTGGGTTTGTTTGGTTTGTTGAGGGGAGATTTCTGTATTTAAAAGAAGTGAAAAGACCTCATACTTTTGGTAAGTGATCTTGAGGAAAACTGGTTTGAGGGGTCACTTGTCTGCTACTGAGGACACAGAGAATTCTGAGCATTTCCAAAAAGTGCATCCTTTATTTTTGGACTCATGAGAGAAAATATGGAATCAAAGAAAAAAATGAAATTGTTTGAATTCAGACATTGCTCTGCCCTCCAGTAAGCCACAAAATTACACTGTACCCTTCTCATTAATACGAACACAGAAACATTGACAGCCTAGTTCTGGAAAAAAAGGAAAACTGTCACTACCATCATGATAAGAACAGTCAGGGTTGGCAGAACTCCTCTGGGTTTAAGTCTCCAGCCATCACATTGACTTATTGTATTCACACTAAGTGAAAAATGCAAAATAAACACATTTACCTCCAAATGAGACATTGTAAATTTAAATCTGCTTACCTGTTTGTCATCCAGGCATTTATGCAAAAAAGGAATGTAATGAGTGAATCCCACAGAAGACTCCTTTTCACCCTAAAAACACTATTACTTCATTTAAAGTAAGTTATATATTTTAAATATCTGTGCCTCTGAGCTCTGAAGATTTATATCTGCATTTCCTAGATAAATCCAACTGCCATTTTGGATTTGTAATTCTGTTCTAAGGAAGCAAGATTATGTAAAACAAAGAGGTGAAAATACAACTTAAAGATAAAGCTTTAGCATATTCTGTCCTTTTAATTTGTACAGAGTTAGTTTGCAATTTAATTTAAAATTATTTAAATTAATTTGGAATTTATTGTGTAGGAAAAATTTGAGCATTTCACAACACACCTTTGTGATAGAAAATGGTCTTTTAAGGCACCATTAATTATGCAATAGATGATGTTAGGTGTCACTAGAGCACTCATTCAAATCCCTGATATATCACAAACCCTACTTTAAAAATTAAATAATCTAGGCAGTCCCACCACAAGTTCCAAGCTCCATCCTTACAGTGCTAACCTAAGCAGTGTGCAGGACACACAGATAGCCTGCCTACCCCTGGAGGATGTTTGAAGCCGTGCTCAGATCTTGGGCAATGACTTGGTTTCTTTCTGTTCTGTTTTCATGGATTATTTCCCTGCAAATTGAGAAAGACAGAAAGCCCTGTGCTGCTGTCTGGTTGGCAGCAGCTGTATGACCTGGGTGACCTGGAGGCTCCAGCTACTGTGTGCTGCCCTCAAAACAGCTTCAGGCACCGTCCCAGTCACACTGAAAATGTGTCCTGCACAAGGAAAGACTGATCCCACAGGGACAGGCTCCAGGGATGTGAGCCATGCAAGGAGAACAAAAATAATAGGAGACATGGAAATTGAGGTGATGTCAAGCAGAAAAACTAGAAAAACTACATTTAAATTCATGTTTTAACAGAACGGTCTGAAAAGATATTCTGAAAGATAACATAAATTGTTAAATCTCTGAGATAGGACCTGGAAGTAAAAGGACAGATCATGTCATTTTCATCTGGATCACTGCTCTCACAGATTTATTTTCACATTTAAATAATCCATAGTGTGTTGATTTAATGAAGCCTCTCTCACATACGGATTCCAAATTGTAACAGCCTGCAAGGTGCCTAATCCTGTGCTCTTTTTAAAGAGTTTCATCCATTGCTTAGTCACATTTTCCTGTCCATGAATCCAGAGGCAGATATGATGCACTGCACAGTGAGATGCAAATTACATGTTAGAAAGGTCTGGAAGGACAAAAACTAGAGTCAGAAATACAAGTTAATTTTGACATCTAGACTACAGACAACCAATTTTCAAGGGAGACCAAAGGAAGAACATTCATTAAGCTGCCACTCAAAAGTCAGAGGTAAAACTGAAGAAGTCTGAGGGACACAGTTTTGGTTGGTAATTCCTGGCTTTGAAAGGGGTGAGGTAAAAATTCAAGCTGCCCTGCTGTGCCTCAAACTGGGCAGCCTAATCCTGGGACATGTCCAAGTAACTATCACTCTTGAAAATTTTGCTCATAAAAACTTTTGGCATGTCTTGGGATGCCAATGCAAGGCTATTTCCTATGCACATGCTCTCTTCTGACAGGTCATGTGTTCCTCCTGGCTGGAGTGCAATCCAGTGCCATGGGAGGGATTTTTTTTCATTCTTTGAAATGAACTTTTTCAAATAATTTTCTTTTTAATAGTCACTTTAATACATTTCAGTGCAGTTCAGGTTGCAAGTTGGTGAAGAGATTCAAACTCTTTCTGCCTTTAAAAATTTGAGGTGGCATTTTAGTAAACACCATCTGGGTGAAAAGATTCTCCTGTTGTTTGTGTTATTGCAAGCCTAGTGTGGTTCCATAAAAGAGTTTTTGGTGTAAGCCAGCACTAAGCTTGTGGTTGAATTTAATCAACAGTAGTGGCCCTACTTCATTGCAATTTAATAGTATGAAATCTTGGGAGAGAATAAAAGTTATAATATGCAAGGTAGAAAGAGGTCAACATTATTTACTATTTCCACATGGGTCTGTTTCAGCTGCCTGAGCTGTAGTAGGTAGTTGGTGCATCTTCCTTTCTGCTACCTCATGGCAGCTCTCAACAGACTAAATAACAGATGAGAAGTTTTGCTCCCCTCCCTTTTGTTTGTATAGAGACTGTTTCAATAGTTCTTTTGTCAAGATCTGAGCCAGAATACTCTTGGATCAGACAAATGACAGCAGTGCTCCTAAGGAAGTTTACTGGCTTTCTAAGAACCTGAAATTAAGGGTTGTATGGTTACAATACAAACTATAAAAAGAGTAATTCTTTAGCACAGAGAGCATAAAATAATAAAATAAAATTCTCACTATTACAGTCAAAGTCAGAAATAGAAGTCATCAACTCTCTGGATTTTCTCTTCCAAAACCTTTTAGCAAAACACTTTCCAACTCAGAGAGAAAAATTAATAGGATCTAATATTTCAAAAACCCACAGCCTAAGTAAGATTAACAGATTTATTTTTTTACAATGAACTTCTTTTGCAGATGAATTAGAAATTACTGGTTTGATTAGAACAGTGAAGCTCCAGAAGAGGAGAGGTGCTCAGATGCCTTCATTATCCTTAACTAGATCATGTCAGAAATTTGAACATCCCTCCCTGGGTAACTGTGAAATTAATTTTGTATTGCACATCTTGTAGACGTGTGCCCAATGAAATAACCAAGGTGTTGTACGACATCTATTCTCCTGCTCAATTTTTTATTACCTGTGACCCTCCTTCTCCTTTGGTCATCACCACAGATGAAATAATGAGCACCATGGTTTGAGCTCTGCCAGCATGAGGAAAGTCTCACCTGATCCTCAGTTTATGGGGAGAGAGGCACGAGGAGTGCCAGCTCCAAGGCTCTCTCTGAGAAGTGTGTTATGGGTGTGATGAGGTGTACCAAGTCCTGCCCTGCAGGGGGATGACCACCTCTCCGCTCAGCTGGGTGAGGACAAAGCAGAACTTCAGAGGAAGCCCTAGAGGACAAGAAGGTTGCACAGGGAATGGCCAAGCAGAGTCAGACACAGGTCCCTAGGGCTGTGACTCGACACACAGAACTGGCAGGCAGCCTTTGCCTGAGCAGTAAATGAGATAGTTACTACACCACTACATGACATTATATACTCTTACAATTATGTAGAAACCTTTACTTTTTCACATACATTGACTTCAAACAACACTTGCTATAAAGAAGCATTTTATTAAAATGTCAGGTTTCAGCCCCTGAGGGTGCATTAAAAGGTGACACAGAAATCATTAGCTCCAAGACAATTCCCTGAAATCTGTGTAAAATGAAAGAGGGGAAAAAAGAGCAAGGCAGAAAACACAAACTTTTAGCCACACTTGGAGCCAGATATATCACCCTCCTGAGCCCCTCTAATAATTCACTTTTGTAATTCAAAGATGGTCACAAATTCTTCCTTTCTCGTAAGTCAAAAGCCTGCTTAACCTTCAGCAACAAAAGCATCCTCTTATCCTGTTTGTTTTACTACACAAATCTTCCAGTCACCTAAAAGTAGAGATGACGAGCAGAAAACTAAGACAAAGTTAAGCCTGCACCTGAGGTCCCTTTTTTTCTACAAAGTGCCATTACACATTCACTCCAATTTTGCCATTCAAAGTGAATTAGAATTCCACAGTTCACAGGATCACAGGATGGGTTAGGTTGGAAGGGACCACTGTGGGTCATCTGGTCCCATCTCCCTGCTCCAGCAGGGTCATCCCACAGCACATGGAACAGTATTGTGTCCAGGTTCTGGACTATCTCCACAGCCTCTCTGTGCAATCTGTTCAGTGCTCGCTCACTGCACAGGGAAGAAGTTCTTCCTCATGTTCAGGTGGAACTTCCTGGGCATCAGTTCCTGCCCATTGCTCTGCTGCCATTGCTGGGCTCCCTGGAGCAGACCCTAATCCATGTTCTGAGCCCTCCCTGGAGACACTGACAGACAGGGATGTCTTGGAAGTCTCTCCTTGAGGCTCAACCACTCCCTCAATATTTCCTCATAAGAGAGATGCTCCAGTCCCTTCTTCACCTTTCTTGTCCTCTGCTGGACCCAGAATCTGTTTCATAACCTCTTGCACAAGGCATGGTTATATTTGTGTCTCTTTACATCCTTATTGCAATCAAGTGCCTGGCATTCGTGTCTGATGAATTGTCTAGTGCTACCAAAAGCACTCAGCACAGGGCTGGCTGCCATAGCTAACCCTGTAAAGCAGCTGATTGGAACCTAGAAGCCCCTGTCCACACAGGAGCTTATGTTACAGTCTTCAGGTGCTGGTCAGGAGCATACAGTGTGTAGAAATTGCTGGTGAGGGCTCAGCTTCTCCCTTCTGTTATTCCAGTTCCCTTCTTGCAGGCTCTTTCAGAGCAGAGTTGCAGCATTTCCAGGAACAGCACTTAGAAAACACAAACATTTTAGAGTGGAGCTCCAACTGAATCTTCAGCTTGTGGTTTGTTCACAATAAAATGTTTTAGTGTGGTTGTTTAGTGTGGTTTTCTGGAAAGCAGTAAATTGTAAAAGATCTTTTTAATCTTCCTCCATCTCTTCCCAATAGGTGAAGGTAAGTCACAGCTTGTTTTGAGTTTCTGCTGTGTGAAGGGATTACTTTTCAAAGGTCACCTGGGGATGGGTTTTGAGCACCCGCATCCACAGGCCTCCTTCTCTCTGCTGTCTGCACTGGCCCCCTGCAACTGCTCAGCACCTGATAGGATGCTTTCCTGTTAGGCATTTCCTTCAAGAATTATTTGCTTTCACAAATACTCTCTCCTGACATAGTTTCATGAAATTTCCAACCATTCCCCTCATATGAATTATTCTTTACTTATGTTCTTTCTGGCAGGTGTTGGTCTAGAGGTGCTGGGTCACAACTAAGACCCTGTTCTGAAGGTCCATCCAGAAACAGGTGAATTTTATGGTATTCTCTGGGCTTTCCTTCCAAGCCAATCAATCTGGAGGGAAAACAACAAAAGAGTAGGGGTGATGAATGGATTGAGAACAGCCCTGTGGAGAAGGACTGGGTGATCCTTGAGAAGGAAACATTGGATATGAGGTGGCACTGTGTGCTTTTAGTCCTGAAAGCCCTCTGTACCTGTGTCTAGAGAAGGATATCCAACAGGTCAGGGAGGGAATTCTCTCTGCTCAAGTGAAACCCAGGAACAGGTTGCCCATGGATGTTATGGATGTCCCATTGTTGGTAGTGTTGAGGGTCAGGTTGGATGAGGGTCTGAGGAACCTGATCTAGTGGGAAGTGTCCCTGACCATGTCAGGGGGCTTGGACTAGATGATCTCTAAAGGTCCTTTCCCTCCCCACCCTTTCTGCCATGTCATCATTTCAGCTCACATGGAACAGGAGGGAAAAAGAAATGAAATGTGATCCTGGCAGCAAGTTAATGGGAGAATGTTCTGGGATGCAGATGTGCAAGGAACTCAAGATGAAATCAGCACCTTGGGGAAGAGTCCTCTTAAAACATGAAATGCATATCCTAGAGTTTTCTGTGGCCTTAGTTTCCACAGAAAAGAGGAAATATCTTGGTACTCTGAAATTCTAGCTGCTGTCTGCATATTTAGGCCTTTAAAAGTCCAATTCCAAATGAAAGGGAATATAAATGCATATTTTAAGGGGCAGTTACTCAAGCAAGGAGAACCACCCCTCCCAATAACAACACAAAGAAGTCCTGATGAACAAACCTCCATCTTTTACCAGGTGGATTGTTAAGCACCAAAGTATGGCAGTGGACATCCTCCATTTGCACAGGTTTGAAGAGAGATCTCTGCACCCTGAGGCAGAGCCATGTGATGGTTGCACGTAGTGTCCTTGACTCACACCAGCCAACCCTCAAACTAGGAGAAATTAGTTCCAAGTGAAAGAAGAACTGCTGGGCTTATGATTCTCAGGTATGACAATAGCCAGAGGCAAGAAGGGGTGATGGCACAGCATGGCCCATATGGTGATGTATCTTGGCCTCTCCAGAATCATGACAGGGTTCCTCTGGCCCTTGAACCCCACTCTGGAGGGACAGCAACTCCAGATCCTTCCTGAGGCTGTGGGGAGGAGCATAAAGGCACTGGCTTCCAGAAACACAGAAACTTGGGAAGTGGAAAGGAACTTGGCACTGTGGAGTCAGAAGTCAGTGCAGAAGTGGATGCAGCTGGAGCAAAATATTCCTTCCTTCTCTCTGAAGCAGAAACACAACCCACAGGGGTGGGAGACTCTCACCCAGGGCTGACCACCAGCACCTAGTTTCTCCAAATCCCAGTATTGCTCAGGCACTCCATGCTGATTGGTCCCACCACTCTGCTCCTCACAGAAAATCTTGGCAAGGTGTCAGGAATGGGGATGAGACACAGGACCATGGACACATGATGCAGATGTCCAAGGGAGAGCAACATGGAAATATAGAAGTTGAAAACAAGAAAAAATATTTTCATCCTTCTCCTGATAACATGCACCTGTGGGGACATCACCTTCTGATGGAGGATGACATCAAGGAGAGGCAGATTGTGACGTCAGTCACCGAGCACAGGAATGTGACATCTCACCCCTCACTGCTTAAATACAGATGTGTGCAGGGCCACTGCCAGTCTGGTTCCAGCCTGAACTTCTACCAAGTGTGACTGTGAGGTGTGGAGGATGGAGCCAGGTTTCTCTGGAGCTGAGTGATGCCAGTTCTTGGTACATCCCAGTGCCAGTCCCAGAGCAACCAGCAGGGTTTCCCCAGCCCTGCCTGGCTGGGCCAGTGTGCATTTACAGCACTGAAAGGAAAAATTCCCCTGTTGGACGTGGGCAGGTGACAAGCCTTTAGGGAGGTGGGAGGGTGTCCTTCTCTTTCCTCCCCTCTCCTGCAGGGTGTGACACCAGTGAAGGAGAGCAGCTGATGCTCAGCCCTCCTCAATGTGCTGCAGAGGCCAAATATGGCCACAGAGATGGGTGGCAACTGTGCCATCTGCCAGGACACCTGGAATGATGTGGCTTCTACTCTGCCCTGCGGCCACCAGTTCTGCCGAGGCTGCATCCTGCAGTGGGCACAGACAAATCCATCATGCCCACTGTGCAGAAGAACAATGGAAACTGTCAGGTTTTCTGATGATGCAGGTGACTATCTAGAGATTGTCATCACAGCCCCTGAGCAGCTGCCAGCTGCCATGAGTCAGGCAGGGAGAGCTTCTGGCGGCCAGGATGAGAACAGCCCCCATTCCCCTGTGCCAGCCCATCCTTCTTCTCCTCAAGAGACACCGGCCCGAGCTGTCGGTGGTATCCTGCCTGAGGTCTGGGCACAACTTTTTCGTCAACAACGGGAACTTCTGGACCCCGTGCGGGCTTGGCTGAACCAGAGGATGGAGGCCATCCAAAGGGACCAGTGGTGGATGGCAAGGAGCACACAGAGTGTTATCCTGCATGCTCTCTGTGTGTATGGGCCAGACCAGGAGATCATGATCCAGAGTTTGCAGGGCATCCTGGAGGAACGCACAGTGCCACTGGTCCAGGGCACCATCGACATCATTGTAAGGCACTGCAGCTCAGGGGCCCAGAGGCTGCTGCACTCTCACACTGCTGCAGATGAGGATGACAGCCCAGCAGCCAGCAGCAGCTCCAGCTCCTCCAGTTCCATCTTCTCCAGCTCCTCCAGCCCCAACAGCCCCAGCTTCCCCAGCCCCAATAGCCCCAACTCCAGCTCCTCCAGCTCTTGGACACAGACTCAGGCCAGCAGCCCTGAAGTCTCCACAGAGGAAGAAGAGGAAGCTGCCACAACAGAGGCCACCACCGCCAAGGGTCAAAGCCACCTCTCAGTCCTGCCAGTGTCCCCAGAGCAGGAACAGCTCCAGGAAGAGGCAGGTCCCTCTGTCCAGAGCACCAGTCTCAGACCCTCTGGTCCCACCCAAGGTGGGTGCCTCTCACCTGGGCGGTGCCAGCGGTCCCTAAAGAGAAAGGCCCCTGACCCTGAGGACTCTGGCCACCCCTGCAAGAGACTCCCCCGCCAGTAGCACTAGCAAGGCTTTTTCAACCACTTATTTAAGAAAAAAGAAATAAATTGGTGTTTTCCTCACACAGTCTCTGGGCTCTGCTTCCTCACCTTCCTCTGCTTCTCTGTTGTGTCCCACCATGGGTGACACCCATGTCCTATAGGGCACAGCCTTAGGCCCAGAGCTATGAGGGCAGCACCTTTTCCAGAGGAAATCCAATGCTCCAATCTCTCTGGATCTCTCTGCATCTTGTCTTGTGTCTTGTCCCTCAAGAGGGTAAACAGCCCCTTCCAGCTTGAGATCAGCAGCAGCCTTAAATTGGGACATTTAACTGCAGCATCCCAATCTTTGAAAAAACCCTAACTTCTCCTCCAGCTGAGCTTCCAGATGTCACTCACTTGGTGAGTTACAATTCCGATGAGGTGTCCCACAACACAGGGAGGTGCACAAGACCCTGCTTGTGGCCTGGTTGCACTGATTCAGACACATTTTTATTTATTCCCACAGTTCTGTAGCTTGAACAATAGGCAGGGGCTTTTGCTTGGTCAACAATGAAGTGTCAGACTGCACCTTGCTGGCACAGTGCCCTTCTCATTCTTCAGGATTCAGGTGGTGAGCACAACTCAGCAAAGGCAGGAGGAGAAAAGTTGAGCTGCGCCCCTGGGGCACAATTTGTGTATTTGCAGATTTCCTTTGTTCAGGGGCCCACATACCATCCTTTGGAGTGTGTCCTTGTCACCTCATTTCGCCAATGAAAGAACTGCTGCTGAAGCAAAAGGCAGAGAGAATTGTTTCCTGGGTCTGGAGCCCCCCTAGACAGGACCCATTTTAATGAGCAAGCAAGGCAGAACAGTCCCACAGTCCTAAACACAGGTGCAAAGTGTGCTTGTACCCATCACACTCGATCCAGCAGGGCTGCTGAGAAGACAAACTCTGACATTAAAACCCAAAGGGATAAAATCTTGTACAGGGCCTGGCCTGAGAGGCCTGGATATGATGGCCTTGCCCAGGGAGGTGGATGAGAGGCCCTTTGAATAGAGACCAGGACTGTCCCCAGGAAACCATGGCACCGTGTCAGGAGCAGGGATTAGAGACAGGGTCAAGGACATGTGATGCAGGTGGCTGAGGAAGAGCATCATGGAGAAGTAGAAATTGAAAGTAGGAATCAGCATTTCCCTTTTTTTCTGACAATGTGTGCCTGCAAGGATAGAAGGCCTACGGTGTCATTACAGTGTTAGAAATGAACTAATTTTAGATACAATTAAATGGGGACAAAGTCACTGAAGCAAAAGAAAACTGTTTATTTGTTACAATTCACCTGAGCTGTATGTATGCCACCCTCTTTCCCCCAAGAGCCAAACACACACCCTCCAAAAAAATTATTACATTTTATACCGTTTCCTGTCTGGGGCAGTCCCTGTCCCCTTTCCTATTGGCTGGGTACTAGGCAATTTATATTCTCTCTGGACTACCTACTTTTCTGTCCCCTCCACTCTCATTCTATTCCTTTTTGGTCAGGCCTTCAACTGGGTTGCTTGATCCAGCTCACAGCAACACCCAAGAAATTAACTAGAGCAAATCCAAACCATAAATAACAACATATAAAAGCAAGAACTTTCATTCTTACCCAAAATCCTTTTGGGTTCAGCAAAATATTACCTCATCTCTTACAACAGGGTAGAGGACTCTGATGTCACCAGCCTCTGGATGGAGACATCAAGCAGCACTGGATTGTGACCTCATGTTCCCTCACTGCTTATCTGGGGGTTCCAAGGACTTGGAATGCCTTTTGTGTTGTCACTGGGGGGTGGAGGCTGGTGTCGGAGAGCAGTGGCCTGTGACATCACACGGGGATTATGGATTATGACATTGTGCCCCTCACCCCTTCCATTCAGACATTGGCCGGGCTGCTCTGGCTCCAGCCTGAACTCTGCTGAAGCGAGACTGCAAGGCCAAGAGGATCAAGCCAAGCCTCTCTGGTGCTGGGCACAGCCTGTTCTTGACAGATCTTGGTGCCAGTCCCGGAGCCATCAGTCCTGATATGGCCACAGAGACAGATGGCAACTGCCCCATCTGCCAGGACTCTTGGAAGGATGTGACTTCAGCTCTGCCCTGTCACCACCGCTTCTGCCTGGGCTGCATTCTGCGGTGGGCACACAGAAATCCCTCGTGCCCACTCTGCAGGGCAGCGATAGAGACTGTCAGGCTTTCTGACCATGCAGAGGAGTATCTGGAGACAGCCAGCAGTGCCCCTGAGCCCCAGACCGCCAGCCAGGCAGGGAGAGCTCCTGGCTGCCTGCATGAGAACAGTTCCCATGGCCCTGTGGTGTCCTGTCCAGCTGCTCCACAAGGGACACTGCCCCCAGCTGAGCAGGGCCCCTCAGGCCTGGAGTTCCTGGGTGGCCTCCTGCCCGAGGTGTGGGCCGGACTTTTCCGTGGACAGCCGCAGCTGCTGGAGCCTGTGCGGTCCTGGCTGCGCCAGAGGCTGGAGGGGATATTCCGGCGCTGCTGGTGGCTGGTTGAAGCTGCAGAGAGCTCCATCCTGCACGACCTGTGCGTCAGCGGGCCGAATGCTGAGGTGTTGGTCCAGGGGCTGCAGCCCATCCTTGAGGAACGCACGGCTCCACTGGTGCATGGTGTCATCAGCATCATTGTGGGCCAGTGCAGCAAGGAGGCCCAGAGGCTGCTGCACTGTGGTGCCCTCAAGGAGAACAATGGCCCTGTGGCCAGTGTCAGCTCCAGCTCCAGCGCCAGCAGCAGCTCCAGCTCCAGCAGCTCCCGGACCAGCAGCTCCCGGATGGGGGCTCCCACCCATGGCCCCAAAGTCTATGATGTGGAGGAGGAAGCTGGCCCATTGGACACTGCATTCCCAAGGGGTCCCAGTCACCTCCCACCTGTCCCCATGAAGTCGGACCAGCCCTCAGAGAGGCCACGGCAGGAGATGGTGACAGTAGCAGGTCCCTCTGCCTGGGGCAGCAGCTTCAGCCCCTCCACCCCTGTTGTGGGCTGGGACCAATTGCCATGGGGACCCTTGCACCCCATTAAGAGAAGCGTGCCCAGCACACAGGACTCTCCCCAGCCCTGCAAGAGGCCAAACTGCTGGCAACTCTGAAAGGATTCTTGCAACTCTTTACTGAAGGAAAAAGAAATAAATTGTTATTTTCCTCACACAATTGCTAGGTGCTTTTTTCTCTCCTTTCTAGTACTTTTGCCTCCTCCTGTCTGAACAGGGGTGGCACAGGTGCTGGGGCACAGCTGTGGGCTCATGCTGGCAGCAGCTCTTCCTACAGGAAATCCTGCTGCAGCTGCACACTCACAGAGCAGCAGATGCCAAAGGTGGTGTGGGCAGCAGAGGCACCTGGTCTTGGTGCAGGACCATGCCCTCAGCCTGCCTTCAATGAAATGGTTCCCTCTGTCCAGCCATTGCCACATCCGCTCTCCTCTGGTTTCTCTGGGCTCCATGAGGCTGACTGGGGCAACTTGCAGAGAGTAGATTTTCTGGCAGGCAAGCAAGGTCTAATGCAAACTTGATCCTGAATCATGGTTTTATCTCTATGTCCCAATCAAATAAAATTGTTTCAGCACATATTTATTGTTATTGATAATATTATCGAAGGATAAAGTAATAAGTTTGACTCCAACCATTATTAAATCTTGGGAAAATACTTTATAAAGCAATAGTCTTCATTTTCTATTAAAAAAAAAGCTGGAGTTGCCCAATTTGAGGGAATTTACTGAAATTATATGTCAAGTAGATACACTATTCCAGGAGAGTAAAATAAAAATGACTTGTTGAAAACAAAGTCAATATAATAGTGCTGAATGGGAACTATGTCTCAGGGGTAACACATGACTGAGATTAATGGGGACCGAGAGATATAGCAGCAGAGGGATCTATTCTGTTGTTCAGTTTATAAGAGAAGAAAGTTTAGAAGCCACATTGCCTTTTAATGGGAAATAAAATCAGTTTTTAAGAAAGCAGGAATAATAGTTATTTTTCAGATTTTATTATTTTAAAATATTTTAAAATAAAAGTAAAAGAAGAGCAGCAACTCTTTTAATTCAGTAAAGAAAAATCGACCAGGAGATGGATAATGGACAACTTTATTGCCAAATACTAGTTTTTTTTTTTTCTTTTTTTTCACTTCTTTCAGCCTGTCTTCACAGCAGACCACATCATTTTTGTGCTGAGGACCCCAGAGTTGGATACACATTTCCTCTGACTTCCTGGACAGCTGTCGGAGTCCAGGGCATTCCTTTGGTTGCCCTGGATGGTCACAGACCTCGGCAGAGAGGCCTGTGACCCGAGAAAGAGAGTTTGAATCCTGGACAGGGAGGTCTGTCCAGGGGGGTTGCCTGGCACAGAGCCCAGGAAGACAGTATTTGATTTCAGTCCATGGAAAAAGCTTCTAACATTGAGAGAAGAATTACAAGTTACAAAGGTTGATAGACAGTGTAGTTAATCACAGGATGGAAAATTTTGTAGTTTGGGATTCTTAGAATGGAGGTGAATGGGGAACAATTTGGAGATTTTAGGGCAGTGCCCTGGATTCTTCTATTTCTCCCTTGGCCTCCATCTTCTGATGTGACGTGGGCACAAAGTAGTGTAAGGAGATTGGGTCGAAGTAGAAATGACTCTTTTAATATAGGTGATAGGCATTGGCACGAAATTGTAAATAATAAGTACGTAACTATCTGTATAAAAAGGCAGCGACCTCCCATCACGGGGGGAGTCGCCCTGTGTTCGAGCTGCTGTGAACATCTTCGCCGGGCACAGAGAAATTTGTAAGATAAGAAATAATAAACATGTAAGAAACCAGGAAACAACAAGACCTTGAGACTCCTCTTCATTCTCACACTGAGATCAAAGGCTTCAGAGGCCAGAAGGCAAAAAAGACCCAGCTCGAACCACCCCAGCCGAGCTACCAGGCTGAATCTCAGGTCAGAGAGAAAACCCAAAAACCCGAGAGACAGCCTTCTTTTTGAGCAATCCAGGATATAATTGGCTTTCCAGACTTTGTACCTCTATCTGGAGAAGAACTGGGAGTGTGCTCTGCCTTCCTAATGGCTTTCGAAACCAGCCTTGAACCCGGCTAACAGATGTAAATGTCAAACGGAAATAAACCAGAAAGAAGTCCTGCAAAATAAATAATAATATTAAAAGGGAAATGCCTGGGATAGATAAACAGACGCAAGAATGGCTGGAAGAGTGATGTACAACTGACCCTGGTGACATACCTCTAATGTACAGATTGGCTCTGCAACCACAGTGATAACTCTGCACGATATCAAGAACAGATTTAGTTGAGGTTAATTTTAAACAACTGTCAAAGTCAGATGCTGTAAGTAGGCAAGTGATAGGCTTTCAAATGCAAAGCAATTTTAAGAGTAAGCTGGTAGTTTTGAAGTTCTACTAGGCCTCCAGCTCTAGGTTTCAGATTTTCATTCTCTGTATGCATCTTAGAAATATTCTGGAAATATTATCAGTTCTTTTTCCACTGTCTCCTAGTGGGTACTGTTCTTCAAATGTCATTGGCTTGGTTTCTGGACTCTTTTTCAGAATAGCATTTAGGCATGTCAGAGGCTCAGGAAGCTGCCAAAGAAGGCTTTGGGCAAAGTTCTTTTTTTGTCATTCAGTTAGTGTGAACGAATATTTCTCCACCTGGACAGACTCTAAGCAAGGTTGCTTTGATCCCAGCTGCAATCATGGAGACACCTGGATGAACCTATTAATGTTTGGCTTAGTGCTTTCCTTCACCTTCTCTTCCATGTTCAGGTCAGCAGTGTTAGATATGTTATTTTCTTGAGGTCGACTGCATCTCTCAGGAAATAACTTGGTTGTTATATGCTCCACAGTACAACATTTTTAGATAGTACTACCTATATGAAGAACTGTCTTGAGATGTTTTCTTTGTACCCCTCTGAGTGCGGATACACTGGACTACCTGTGAACTGGTCTTGATGAATGGGCATCAGATATTGCTTCTAGAGTCCATTTTTCCGAACTGGTTAATTCTTAGCTCACATTATTTACATTTTTGCCACAGCAGACATTGTCATCTATCCTTTATGGATGGCTGACGCTGCTAAACACCACAATATTACTATCACCAGTGAAAAAGAAAGGGCCTAACTGGAATAATACTAGTCAGCAATGGGGTTTCAACTAAATCTAAGTTTCTTAGGAAGCCTTCATTTCCTTTATATTTTTTCAATTGTTCTAAAGAGCTAGAAAACGAACATCACCTAAAACTAAACATGAAGTCTCTTTGCCAGAATGTCTTTTCCCTACTTCTAAGACATAAAGCAGTCCTCTCAGAATCTCAGAGATTTGTGATAGCTCTTTATCTTTTCCCACTTTTTTCCTTCTTCACAGATGTCATGCTGGTTGTTTGATTAATCTGTAATCTGTAATACCTTTTCTACCCAACTATCAATGAGGTATAATAAAGTTTTAATGAAAGGCTTTTAAATATGTCACAGAATCATAGGATCATTTAGATTGGAAAGAAGTTCTGGACATTTGTAATTCAGATACACTCCTTTGTTCTGCACATTGGCTGAGTACTGCAAGAACAGCCTCTCTCCAAATTAGTGGATTCCCTGGACTTGCCACAGGAAAGAAGGACAGAAGAGAGAAAAGGGTTTTATTGACAATTGTGTTATGAGAGGAATTCAGTAACTCAGATTTACAAATCAGAAGTGGTTATTTTCCTTTTAAATTCAGTGATGGTGTAGGTGTCTGGTATATAAACACTTCCATTAATCTAAATCCAATATTCAGCAATGGATATTTGCTGAATCAAATCAGAAACTCATAATTAATACAATGGGCTTTTCTTTTTGATGTACCATGTTCCCTATTTTCTCTAAAGAAATGAACAAAAACATGCACACAATACACAAAAATCTCACAACAAGGCAGAATCTTTAAGTGTGGAGCTGAAGGTCAAACTGTGATTTTAGAATATCTGTGTGATTTCACCTCACTAGGTATGATTAAATGAAGTGAAATCAGTTGCACACAAAAGAAGGAACTCCAGGGAAGGAAAATGCACATTTTTAAAAGGGAAACTTAGTTTAAACAGATATTTAAAACCACCATTGAACAAGTTAAAACTAAAATTTAAAAGGCTGCATTGCTGTGGGTTTGCGAGATTTCCATGTTTTAAAAAAGGTTTTGTTATAAGTTAGTATAGCTCTAGTTACCCCATAAGGGCCCCTTGTCTTGGAGTTTTCTCTTATCGTAAGTTGATAAGAGTTTCTATGCCTCTCTGGTCTTTGCCCAGAGACTGTTTCCTATTGGTCCTTTCCCCATGATGCTCCCTTCCCATCCTCTCCTTCTTTGCCTGTCCATCATTAAGTCCCTATCTCCAAGGTCCAGAACTTTCGAGGAGATTTGGACAGCAGTTGGCAGATTCCCCTGAGACCCCTCCCCAAATTACCTTGATTTGTTAGTAGTTAGGTAATTCAGTTGGCATTTGGTACTTTGCTTTGTTTTATTGGTTTGTAGTTTGTACCCACCCCTTGAGCCTGTCCTGGACAAAACCCCCCTGTAGCTTTTGTCCAAGGTCTCTCCTGAGGCATTGGGCAGGAGGTAAGGGGTTCCCCTGTGACTCCAATAAACCTCTGTCCCCCCAACCCTCTGAGAGATCCCTCTTTCATTTACACCATGGCCATGACAGCGAAAGTCCAGGGTCTGCTGAGCCAAGACTCACAAATCAGTCCTGTTGTGGCGTGTCGGAGCTACTGGGAGGTCTAGCCAAACACCGGGCTGACCAAAGAGACACACACACCAACACATTGGTTTTGGATTTTGTTTTTTTTTCTTATTTTCTTTTCTGCAGAGTACTGTCTATATAACATATTTATTTTTCTGCTATTTCTCCCAAATTCAATTATAATTTTAAATGAATTGTCACATTTACTGAACATCATTGATGTTGTTTTTATAAAATTTCAGTCAAAAATTCAGTTTAAATTCATATTCTTCTTGCAGTGAAGCATGTAAGGTTTTAAGACACAATTAACTTTGAAATACTGAGAAAATCTTCATCAGCTTCTTGATGAGATAACAGCAGTTTAACTCCCTTTCACAAGAGACAATTATCATTTTAATTCCTAATCAAGGATTTTACGAAACTGATCAAAATGATCCTATGATATTCAAAACAATTCTGTGGTATTTTCTAAACAAGTAACTGTCTACTTTTAATGTTTTGTTTTTCAAAGGTATTGTTTTCAAAGGTATTGTCCCAAAACAACTAGCCAACCAATGTAAAACAGAATTGAAAACCCTGACAAAATGTCATTGAGCCTTCACCTTATAAGAAAAAAGGGGGAACTGTGCTCTTGCAGAAGTGAGATACAGCTATCACAGAAGAACTGAAATATTTCTTGTGAAGTATTTAAATTACTTGTAGAAATAAATGGGCAAAATTCAAAGACAATTTTAAATTTATTTTTAAAAAATTAAATTTAAAATTAATTTTTTATTTTAAGATTTTGGTTTTACATTTGGTGTTAACTTTTGATAGGTTTGCCTGAACTGCACAAATAAATAAGTTAAGAGAGAGAGAGAGAGAGAAATAACATTACTAAGAGCAATAAAGTTCCAGAAGAGGAGGCAGCATCATCTGTGATGAAAGCAGGAACATTTTCAGGACTCATATTTCTCTACTGAAAAACCTCACTCTGAATAGTTATTAATACTTAAGGAATGAGGGGCTCTGTTGCCCAGATTCCTCATTCTCCCAGAAGAATATTTAGCTGGTCTCTACCACACTAATCATGCTAAACCAAGCAAGTTGTTATTTATTACTAAATAAGCCTAGGTACTTCATTTCACTCACAGACACAAGCACTGAGAGAATATAAAATAAAATGCCTTGAAAATCTCATATAGTCAAGATTTTAGAATAGCTAAAATACAGTTCTTCCCAAGTGCTTTTCCATAAAATTTGCCTTCATTTTTTTTAAATTGTATTAAGCTGTAACAGTGATAATGTCAGCTACACAAGTAATTATCTCCCACATTTCAGTTACCCTACTAGTGGAATTATAAAATTGCTTACATTATTGCAGTCTGTTGGTTTTCTGCCTGTTGATTTTAAAGTTATACTTGACTACTGTTTTTCTCCATCTGTCTGGATGGAGATTAGAGGATAGAAACATAGATCCAACAACTTGATAAGGATGCAGTGTTTTAAGAGCTGCCCTGGTTGGTACAACCCTTATTTTTCAAGAGGAGGTCACACATACACACAAATCCAGCCATTTGTAGGTGGATTTTACTTTCTCAAACTTATTTTTACTTGAATTTGTTTTGTTCTGCTTAACTATACCACAGTCAGCAGTAAGCTGCTTATAGTAATCTCTCTTCAACCAGTTATCATTCATACAAAGCCCAAATTCCTCCTAGTGAAGGTAATTTTCTGAGATGCCCTTTGCCATTAATGGCAATTCAGAGGCACTAAGCTCTGTTCCTGAAGTGCCTAAAAAATCTATTTCTCTCTACAGGCTGCACTGAATTTCTAAATAAAAAGCCAACAAATAATCATAACAACAATTGAAAAAATCAGCCACTTTGATCTAGTCACCTCGATTGGCCTCCACAGTCAGAACTTCCACCTGTTTTTTATTTTTACAAAGGATGAAATTTGCTCTTTTCAGGCTGAAGATGGGGGTAAGAGTTTCAAAACTGCTTCTACACCTTGTAGCTGAAATCCCATCCACTCTAGAGACACTGTAGTCAGAACTCCTCTGCTGGACCCTTTGGGATGAGGATTCTTTTTTCCCTTTTTTATTTTCCATCTTTTTTTTTTTCAAAACAGCAGACTCCACATCTCTGTGATTTCATCATGCCTCTTACTGATCCACTCCATTGCCTAAGAACTCCAAGATCACAGTAATAAATATTGTTTTAATACATTGTGATTTTTAAGATACATTCTTTCAGAAAGTCTGTACAAAAGCTTTTGAACTTCTCTCCTCCTCATTCTAAGAGTTTCAGGCACAGCAGCCCCTTAAAATCTGAGGTAGCACAAAACATTTCCATTTCATCTCCTGCTACAATTTCTCCAAGTCTTCCTGTGAGAAGAAAATAGAAAGCCTTTAAGATTGTCATTGAAACATTTAGCCTGTAAATCATTTCTTTTTTCCAATGAATAGTTTTGAAAACTACCTCCCAAAACAAATCTTTCTCTAAGCAGATGGTCTGGCAAAACCCATGTACAATCAAGTGATAAGACAGAGTTTGTATTCTCACAAATTTGTTTTTCCTTCTAACAGCTCTGAAAACTTGTATTTTTTCTGATTTCATTTCCTCTTTAGAATCTGTGAACAGAAGACAGGAATATTTTTTCTGTAGTAATGTGCTGTTGATTAGGCACGCTCTTGTCCTTACCGTAAAGCAGAGACACTACCAGAAACATCAGGGATTTTGTGGGAGGAGATAGGAGACACAAAATCTGTTCCATTCTTTAAATTCTCTTGAATAATTCTGCAAATTTGCAAAGAGCACATAGATGTCATCACTAAGAATAAGGCTGTTGCTCACATCTAGCATCCCCAAATCTTTACTTCATAGTTTTCATATAGTTTGTAAGTAAGGGATAAATTCAAGATTGGTCTCATTAGTAAGGGTAAAGGTACAGTTTGGGGTTTCATGTGTGGGGATCCCTGCAGTCCCAGAAAGGATGTTGAGACCAATTACTTTGGTTTCATTCCTTCACAGCAAAAAATAAAGGAAAAAAAATAGCCTCAACACACAGACACACAGGTTAAAGCAGTTTATTGTAGTAAGGAAAAAGTCATCTGACATTTACATTGCCATCTCTAGATACTTCAGGCAGAATACTGTATGTATGTACTGTGGTTCTTGTAAGTTATGCTTTCTATGGATTAAAAATTATACTAATATACAAGACAAAAGCACCTTAGTTTTGGTCAGTTAGTTGGCTGGACCCCATGCATGATATATAAACGCCCTCATTCCAATAGATGAGATAAAGTTTACTAAAATTAAAGCAAGACAGCTGATGGTCACAACTGTCGTATGGTGACTTGAAAGTCATGGGTGTAGGCATGTGAAATGGAAAGCTACCAGAGAACAAAAGCATTTGAAATGCCAGGATTTACTGTCCTAGCAAGCGTGGGGAAAAAAAGCCAAAACCAAGGAACAGTCAGCCTGATTTCTTGCAAGAAACAGATGGCAAAAGTACTCAACAGAATTAGCATGCAAACACAGATAGATTGCTGGAAATGCCACCAGCCTTTCATGCACCAGAGCACATGTGTGGGAAGATGAGCAGTTCATCAATGACCTATTTCAGATTTCCCAGCAGAGCAGTGTCATTTCAGAGAAATTCATCTTTCCCTACATAAGTAGTATCAATTTTATTCCAATGACTGAAACAAAAAATATCTGAAGGAATACTCTAGCAAAAAAAATGAATTTCTTTTCATCCAATACCAGAGGAAATTCAATATCTACAACCATATTACATAATAATTTAAAGGAACATAAATTGGCAGGGAAAGGTGCAAAACACCGTCTTTAGATCATACTCATTTGCAATAAAATTGATTCCTGATGTGGAGGGGGTCATAACATCAGAGTTCTGCTTTCTGGTAAATATATATATATAAAGTTTACTTAATTTGTTACTTCTAATCATCTCAATGCATCTGCTGAGCTAGGTGAGAATGAAAAGTGACAGTAAGAATGGTTCTACATTGGTCCCATTTGATGTTAAATGCTTAAGGTTAGGTATCCAAGTGCCATTTCGAAAAAGCAGAAAGGCTTGAATATCATCCACTGCAAAGAGAGGGATTTCAAAGCCTCACAAAGGTCTAGCATCAAGCTTTTCACTCCATTACCTAGAAACATTCACTAGTGCAGTATATGATAAAATTTTGGACTTGTAAAATGCAATTTTTCTAAAACCATCTGAACTCCAGAGGTGTGAAGGAGGCCTTTAAAGAGTAGAAAGGTTTAAAGGTTTTTCCCAAACAAAACCTTTCAAAAAAACTGACAAAAAATATTAATTTATGTTTCATGTCTCTAAACATAATGAAGTGATGGGATTCAACTGCTTCCACAGATTGAGTTCAGGTAGAACTTCGCTTAAGGTGTCTTTAGGAAAGATGCCAGTTTAGCATAATATTCAAAAGAATATCATTTACAGCCTATACTTCTATTGCAGTTTTACTTATAATTTCCATTTTTTTTAGGCACACTTTCCTCTCTCCCCTCTTTTCCTAAAACCACTTCCATTTTTATGGATGCCCATTGAATTTAGATGACATAATTCACCAAATTTTTGATTTGGCAGGTCTGCGTAATATTAGATAAAAAAAACAAGTGGGCTTTTAAAACAGTTTTATTACTCTTTTACATCAGGAAAAATGATGATCAGTGCCTGGTAAATCTATCACAGTTAAGCACATACTTATAAATCCGTATCTGGATGGTGAAATACCTCCACTTTAATACCAAATAGCTCAAAAAGCACAACATTTTTTAGTTTGGGAAAGAAAGAATATGATGGAAAAAGACAACAAAGGGAAATAAATTGTATGAACTTACTAAAACATGAAAGCATTGTTTCCCAAATTTTTCCCATCAGACCTGTCTTTAAAGAAAAGAAATCCTGAGTGCTTTGAAATATCTGAGTGCCTGTACCCATGTCACAGATCATATGTCAGCCAGCATAAAGCATTATTATTCCAGAGTATTTGTTTACTTTTCCCTCCAGTTCCAAGGAAGAATTGATAAGGCATGCCAATAGCAATTTTTTATACCAAGGATAAGTACCATTACATATAATTTTGTGAGGCATCTTTCATGCATACATTAAAAAAATTGTACACTAAGAGCTGAACATCTGAGGCATTCAAAAGTATTATGCGAGCTTAGATCTTTTCCACAAAGAAAAAACCATGTCCATATGATATGTATTAATCACTTTAATGGAGTTAACACATCAAATACATAGATTTAACAGTAAATGTGAACCTGAAACATCAGTGTGCAATAATCTGAGACAAGGCCAATTATATTGCAAACATGTAAGTCAAATTATTAATTAAAAGCATTACAGGGATATGTGTTGATGTGGGAGCTGCAACTATATCCTATCATATCATCCATTTCTATAGAACACAGTTTCATTTTAAACCTTGTTAATTATATAAATTGATTTAAATAAGTTTCTTCCAGCAATGATAATATCATTTTATACACAATCTTTATATATTTGTCACTGATCTTAAAACTGCTTAAATAAAACAAACAAAAATGTATTTTAATTTTCCCCAGACTTTCAAAATGGTTGAAAGGTGGAAAAAATGCAGTGCATAATAACGTTATTATACATCCCAGGCTTTTTTAGGAGTAATCCTTGCACATGATATCAAATGCAGTTGATAAGCATTTGATTTTACCTGTTTTGTAGTTAAGGCCATCTACTAGAATATAAATTGAGATTAATAGGTTATTTCTTGAAGATTGCCCAAATAGCTCATTCTTAGGAATGCCACCTCTCTTAAAGGTCATTTAAATATCTCCTATCATGTTGTGCTCCTGCAAGCTCCTTCATTTAGAGAGATTAGAATTTACTAAATGAAAAATGTGAAAAGAGAACATCAGGATACTGTCATCATCCTACTCTTCAGGAAGGAAAATATTGGTGGAGTATCTTATATTCCCATTTTCTTCCTCTGGAGGCAAAATCAAGATTTGAAGTTTCTTGCTACTTATGTACTTACGTACCCCCTTTCTCTTTCTCAAGACAGTATAAAGCCACTTTTTATGAAGTGGGAAAAGTTAAGTCTGCATAACAAATCACTTAATTAGAGCCATGTAATTAGCTTGCCTAGAGAGAGCCTAGTAAAAGCAGCATGTTCTAGTAATTAGTCACCATAACAGTGAGAAGAGAATAAAAGACAGAAAATCATTAAAATCTTGGTATAGCAATGCAGTCTACTTCCCTTTTTCTAATAAAGTTAATAAATGCTGCGACACTATGGATTTAATACTTCAAGATAGATTTCCTATTCTATCAATAAAGAAATAGAGCAGCTAAACTCTAAAAACAAATGAATAGGCAAAAAAATAAGTTCGTTCTTGAATTTTTCAGTAAAAAACATGTAGCTATTTGCAGAGGAGTAGTCTCTTCCATTAAAGGTTTCTCTCTGCTTGAGGTTTCTTTTTTCCATTTGCAACTTATTTTTGTAAAACAATTCAGATACTCCTCCAGCTTGTTGAGGCACACATCACCTTTTCATATGAGGTGCAGAGTGTTTGATATATGTTTTCTGGGCTGTAAATGCTACACTGTGACTCCATTACAGACTGTCTATAATCCCTTCAGAACCCCATATGTTCATCCTTTTTAATATAATTTTGTTCTTTTTCTTCACAGTTTCAATAAGTTTATGATGCCAATGACATAAAATAAATCCTAATTTACATCCTCTTGATAAGTATCATTACTAGAAATTACCCTTCTGAGTCAAAACACTGATCAAATATTCATGTGTGCATAAGTAGGTGTGTATAATGGACATACACATAGCTATGAAAATTATGTGTAAAAGAGTAAAAGGTATTAGAAAAAATATAATTTCACTCTATTCTGAGGGAGGACAGGAGGAAAGAAAGACTGTCAACTGGTTCTACAAGGTTTAGCCAAAGCAAAATAAACCAGTTGAAAACATCACAGCATTTAGTATGGTTCAGTTGTCTATATGGCAGGAAAATGAGTCTATAATGATTAGTCTCCATCACAACTGGAGCCACTACTCTTAGATATCGGAGGGTTTATCTAGAGGAAAAAAAAAATATCAGAATCAGAAACAACCACAATAACAGTTTTCTTACTGTAAGATAAAAAAAATCACACATCAATATTTTCTCTCTATTGAGGCATATTATGAACCAATTCAGCTTCCACTTTATCGGGAATTTATGAAGTTAACTCTTCCAGGCATTTTTGGATGGCTAGGAGCAGTTTTCTAGCATAATATCCAAAGATTTTAAAGCATTGCTGCCTGCTCAAATATTTAATCTTTTCCAGTGATGAAGTGGAAGACAATGATGTGGTGATGGGCTGGTGATTCATGACTGGTTCAAGACATACAATCAGGATTCTGGGCTGTAATCTAAAGATTGAAGAGAACACCTTTTGAACAAGTACTTATTCCAAGCCTTATGCATTCTATTCAGCTGTTAAGTATCCCCATTTCCAGCTTACCAATTATAGGAAATCATTATAATAATTGTATCCAACTGGTAGTTAGACTCAGATATAAAACACTGACATGATAATAGACTATCAAAATTCATAGAATTGGCAAGGTATTAAATTAGTAGCATTTCCACTCTCATTCACAAGACTGCAATAGAAGTAAAAACTCATTCTTTGGAGGGATTTTAATTGTTAAATCCAGTCTTATTCATATCACACTCTCAGCAGTTTTTTATTTCAGAAATGGATTTCACTGTGAATTATATGATGCAGGAAGGGAATAAATCCACTGCCTCTCCAGCTATAAATTGACAATTCAGCATTCAATAGACTAAGGCAGAAATGAAAACAGAACATGTAATGATCTTGTCAGACAACTGAAGTGTTAGATGAAAATAATTTTTCATATTGATTTTTCATTCTTTCTTCCCCCATTTTGACCACATCAAATTCAAAGAACATTGTTTTTGTCCTCAGTTTAAACAAGAGTTGAGAGACACAAAACTTCATCAAAACCAAACAGTCCAAGGGACACATGAATTGACCAGTGCCTGGGAGATTAACACACATTAGTCTGTGCTGTTTCTGTACCCCAGGCAAAAGAGACACTTAAAAAGGCCAGCTCAGAGAAGAAGTTATAAACTGAATGAGTGAGGAGCATAAGAATTACATCATGGCCAATAATGTAATTTTTGTTACAACAACAAAAATTTTTGTTGAAACAACAACAATTGTTGTTTCAAGACAACATAAGTTTGTGGCTACCTAGAACATCATTCTATTCTGGGCCCATAAAGACCTTGAAATATAACACTACTGAGGCCATTTTCCAGTCCTTTCCCCATGCAATGTGATGCAATTGAAAGAGAAGGGGCATGACACATTGCTTCAATGAGGCTATCAGGTTTCATACAATATTTATGGGTTTGGGTTACATGCACAGGGATAATGTGGAATGAGCTATGCAGAAATCAAAGCCTTTTTTGGCCTCAGAGCTCTATAGTCCCTATAAAGCATATAAAACAAAAGAAAGCATTTCTAAGCAATCTTTATATCATCCTAGTAAGCAGATTTTTAAAAATAGTAATATGGAAAAAGAAATAACTTTGTAAGTTATTTGTAAGAAAATATATGTTGAAGGTTTCATAGAACAAAATTTCACTTAAATTTCATCTCACATATGCTCTCCCAAAGAAAAGTGCTAGAATAGGCCAGTTCTATGTTTGAAGAATATCTTCCACAACTCACTATATTGACTTACACATAAGGACAGAGTCCTTTAAAATCCCTCTAAACATAGAGAAAGATGACATTCTTTCTTTGACGTTGTTATACCAGGCAACTCCACAGTACTTTATCGACAGACATAAAATCAAACGGAGGATGCCAGCTAGTTGATACATGAGTGTCTCTAATGACATCACATCTGTCTAGCTGGGTCAAATGAGACTGCACAAAAGGAAAATAATAGCAGGAGGACTCTAGCACTGTGACAAGTGTTGATACACCTGTTCCAAAGGTTTCCCTTTATTCTAATACTCTGTGAAGAAATTTATTACTGGTGATTCTCTGCCAGCAGGCTTCCTGTCTGTTTAACACTTACTAACAATTAATGAGTTTCTCAGTACAGTATTCCAGTGAATCCAGCTAGGAACAGCACACATCTACAGTGAGGCTAACATCTGAGACTAAAATTATGACCCTGACTGCAAGGATCAGAAGAAAAACTATCTGTGTCAAACTAGAAAAGGCTTGAAAAGAGCTTCAAAGCAGGGGCAAATACTCCAATATTAGATATCTCTGAAGAAGGGGCAGTAGGTTAGTGAAAGGGAAATAGAGTTGTGACAGAACAAATTCCTGACCCATGCCATGGCAGATCAGTCAAATGCCTGAGGAATCTCTGTCTCCACCTATTTAAAGAGCAGTCTATTACACTCAGAGCAAAAAAGGAATATGGCTGTAAGGGGAAGACACAGAATTAAAATGATGAGAAATTTTGTTATGTGATTGATGTAATGCACTCTCATTTCCTTGGGCAATCCATGTCTACAATGCTGCAGTAACCATTATTTTGTCCAACAAAAATTGCCTCCATGAGCCTCAGTCCAGGAGATGTTGTTATCTCTCTGTCCCTACACACATTTAGCACAACAGAAAGACAAGCCCCAGTCAAAAGCCCTACACATAACTGGGTTTGCCATTTACAATTCCTGTGCATTAGACCCCTTGTGATGCATCTGTCACCAGTTTATTTTTTTAAAGTGGGAAGTTCTTTGCTGTGTGTTCAGTTTTGTATCCTGCTACATCTTCAGGTGAGTCTCTAGAAAACACTCACAGATCAGACATTGGAAATGAACTGTTCTTCAGTCTTTGAGACAATGTATGAAAATAAAAAAAACATCCTCTGTAGTCTGCTGCAGATAATCTGATCATCAGAGACAAGTCCACACCATATTTGACAGCTCTGAGCCAGTTAGGCAGTGAAAGTCAATGAAAGTGGTATGAGGAAAAGTTGTAGGCATAGTGTCCTCTCCTATGGAAATGAAATTTCCTAAAACAAAGCCTATTTATGCAGTGTAACATTCTGACAATTTAAGTGCACTGTGTGCAACATTCATCATAAAAGAGCAGAAATTATGTGGAAAATGTTCTGTAGTTAAATGAAAACACACTTTATTACTTTTTCTTTTTTTCCTAAGAGGAAGTGGAGAAGCTGCTTTTTCTTTCCATATCTGTCATCCATCCTCAAAATTCTTTGCAAGCTGTTGCAAATGAATGGTTTAGGTCACTTAAAGAATCACCAGCAAAGGTATTGTCACAAGGATTAATATAAAAGCAACAACAAAGTTTGTTAGCAAGGTTCACCCTACTACTTACTGGATGGTTAAAGCATACAGAAAAAATAGGACTAAAAACATAAAATCAATCAGACTAAAAATCTAAAATCAGCCACAAATTATCTAGGTGGAGGTTGGGGATGAAAACAAGGTAAGAATGTAAAAGGGTAAAGATAAAAAAGGATGAAAGGATCCTCTTGAATCATAAGGTTCAGAGTGCACTTCCTTGCCAAACCTAGCCCAGGACTTGACAAACAGTTTAGGCCTAAAGGTTGTAGCAGCACTTAATTGACAGCCTAATTGAAACAATTTTGAAACAACAGTAGATTCTATGTAGTTTGCTATAAGCATAACAGTAACTCACTTATAGGTCTAACTTGAATACAAATCTAACATTCCTAAGAAGACAGGATTCACGCTTGCATGCACACAGACATAGCCAGTGCAAATTATGCCCTTGAAAAATCCCCCTCAAATTCAGTGAAATACCCACTTCAGATGCCTTTGAATCTTCTCAACAGGCAAAGGGCTGGGCCTCAAGAAGTGGGGGGGTATCAGGCCAGGATACATTTTCATTTGCTGATCCTTCTCATATAGCAAAAAAGTTTGGTGGCTCTGAGAGGTGCCACTGAAGAGTAAAGAAGAAACCATTTCCTCCCCCTCCACCCAGCTGGTGTCATTGTTAAATGTTTTATGTCAGTCTCTGATAGGAAACTCAAAATAATTTGAAGCAAACACCATCATAATTTTGTTCTGTGGAGCCCTAATGAAATTTTATTAGTACAAAATGCTATTCCCTTTGATTCAAACTTCAGTGGCTGAATCTCTCAAGGGCCCAGCTCTCATTCTCTAGAGCTTTGATGTCAGTCTTCAGTGAGACCCAAATTGCTCAACACCTTTCTCTTCCAGGACAGGCTTTTCTTCCTCTCTTCATATTTTCCCCCATTTTTTCATGAACAATTCTTTTATGTATTAATATGTTTTTCAGAGTCTGAGAGTGAGCTTTCCCCAGAGACAAGGCAAACTCTTTCTCTCCTCAGTGAGCTTACAGACGCTAAAATGCAAGTGTCATACAGGCCTTGGCATCAGAAAAATGCTGTATTATCCAAACCTACAGCCAGCTTTTCAGGTATGACTATGCCCATTCTAAAGGCAGTGATGGAATGTGACGTAACTACTAACCTTGCAAGTTACACTTCCGGCACATTCAGGACTTAACATATTTTCTGACTGACTGCTATTCAGAGTCATTTCTAGCTTGGCTGGAGTTTAGGAAAAGTAATTAATAGATTTCCTGACTGACCAATTTAATGGTTTAAATTGAAGGAGAAAATTAACCTCAGACATCAGTAATCATGGATAGCACCTTGCAGCACAGTTATGTAAGGGAGGCAGTTATCTGAAAAAAGCTCAAAGCATAGTAATGGCAAGGAATAAGCAAAGTATTCTGGTGATAATTTATGGAATGTAAAAGACTGGCATTTTTGGCAGTGAGCCAGACTAGAAGACTGGCCTTGGAGGATAACAATGTGAAAGAGAGACTGAACAGCTATATGAGACTGTAGAAGAACTGGAGTTCAAAAGTATTCTGTGAAAAGAGGGCAAAAATGTTGACTGAACACATTATTTGAAAGCTTAGTAGTGAACTCTAAAAGATTAAGATACTGTAGGTATTAAAAATTAAAGTATCAAAACTTTTTCTCTTTTACTTAGAGAAGTAAAATGCACAGAAAATGTGAACAAAATTAGTGATTTATCAGCAAATTAAGTTCGTTGATTTTAGAAGGATATTGAACAGATTTCTAGTAGTACAGCAGATGTCCATCTACTATATGAATATTTGACATAGAGAATTCTGAGTTGCCTACAGAGACCAGGAAAAGTTTAAAATATGGAAAGGGTAATGGTGCCTTACCTAGAATTATAGCACTCAGATGTCTGGGTGGGCAGAGAGACATGATTCCCTCACAAAACTCATCAGGCACTTCCAGGGAAGAGGAATAGCTGTGGTGACTGAAACTGTCACAAATCCCCATCAGATCAGCGGGTGTTAACTTGTGCCTCCTAGTCAAAATACATATTCACCAATGTATGCTTTGGAAAACTTTAGAACTGTCATGAATCTGGGACAAATTTTCAGAATTTTTTTCTCAGCTTTCCCTACCAAAAAAGAATAAACTCAAGTTTTCATAATCTTTCCTCATCATGAGAACACTTAGGTCTGAAGCATCTTCGAGAGTATTTTTATGGCCCTTCCTGAACACCACCAAAAAATAAAGATGAACAAAAATCTCCTTAGATTGTGTTATCTTGTACCATTTAGCCGCACTGAACTCATTAGGATTGTATTGGAGCTTGTGTTCCAATGTTTAAGCTCTTTTGTGAATAAAGCTATCTCAAACAATGTTTTAGATAAAGGGAACAAAAGTGTATGGATTAAAAATTCATGGATCAGTTTCTAGCTTATCCATAGCCCATCCATACTCTTCTTCAGCTGTGGAAAATTAACTAGTCTTATTATTTATATGGCATTTTTATGTTCAGTTGTGTCTGTCGAAATGTGGACTACAACTCACTGCTTTCTACAGAATTTTCCTTAGTCAAAAACCAAAGTAAACCAAATGAGAAGAAGGCAAAAAACCCCTCTGTCCTGGTTTAGGGCAAATTTGGGAGGAAATCTCCGAGTGGGGTTCCTCTGAAAAGCAAATCCAAACAGCCCCTCCCCCCAGCCGGTCTGGGGAAATAATTCCCTCAGAGATAGAGTGGAAAAAAGCCTTATTTATTTAACAAACAAAATGCCCACAAGCATAAAGAATGAATAATAATAATAACAATAATAATAATATGAAACAATAAAACCTCTCGCTGCTCCGACGAGAGATGGCAAAACTGAGAGTCCGTGCCAGGAGTCTGTTTATCAGTCCCTTCAGTGCTGAAAAATGCCGAGCCCCGGCCCGGTGGGCCACGGGTGCAAGATCCCAGTGCTCCTCTGGGTTTTTCAGTCCAGAGCAGATTTAAACAGTCCCAAAGNTAAAGGTACAGAACACAGAACAGACGATTTGGGGATACATAGTCACCCTAGGACACCCTCCAAATCACCATAGCCCAAGTAGGATAACATTCTGCTCTCAATGAACAAAGTTAATTTAATGCAAGGTATTTTGTAATAAATACAACATTTCTGACCACTTCAGTCTAATACCAACATAATTTCTTGGCACATAAAATTATCACAAAGCTTTTCAAAGGGTAAGAGTTGGAAGTGAAGGAACCCTACATGTTTTTTGGCAAAACGTACGTACCTTTTCCAGCTCCACAATTTCTCCCTTGGCTCATGGCCTCCAGCTTAAGAAGGCTTCTCTCCATGGTCCTGCAGAAAGGTGTCAGGGAAGGAGCCAGTAGCCCCATGAGGACAGGAAAGCCAGGAGCCTTGTTTTGGCTGACATGAGCAGTGATATGAGTCAGGCTGACATGAGCCTGGATGAAGAGTGACAATCCCGGGTCAGGCTTGGGGCCAGAGAGTGACCAGGGTCAGGCACAGACCAGTTAAAAGGCAGTAAAAGGTCAAGCCAGCAGTTCTGGGTCAGGATGAGAACTCTGTGCCCACACATCTACTTACATAGCTGTGGTGTAGCACAGGCAGGGACCTACCTCAGGTTAAGAAAACCTTCCAGGTCTGGCATTCCTTAAGGCATAAAAATCAACCCAGGAAAGAAAGTTCAGAGTCTTTTTGCACACAATAAAAAATAAATGTTCTTACTTAAAATCTTAGTAATAAAGTTATTTTTGTGTACATTTCCTAAAATAAGAATTTATTCTAAATATAGGCAAAATTTTAGAAGACAGTAAGCTTCACAGTCTTAGCTTAAGCTACTACAGCAAAAGAAAAGTTATCATCATCTCCATAATTGCTGAATACGGACAATTCTCATGTAGAGATGCAGTCTCAACCAGGCTCTAACACATGTTCATGGGAAGTTGTAACAACTGGGAAGATATGGAGATGATGCTTCCTGTTGAAGAGTTGGAGTCCTAAGGAACTTGGCTAGCCAAATCCCTATCTACTTATTTCAAGAATTTCTGCACCTCATCCTATCGGGTCAGAACTGTAGCTCCATTCCTACTGCCTCCCAGCTACCAGTAATTTAGATGGATGCAGTAAACAGCAGTGGCATAGCACTGCTTGGAAGCTCTGCCAGCTTTATTACTTCCACTCTCATTTCTGAAAGCGGTAATAAAAAAAATAGGCTCTGATTTAGAAGCACTGCAATGAGTCATGTTTTGCAATTTGGTCTAAAGGAGAAGGGAAATATGCAAATTAATTTTTGTCTCTAGAGCTGAAATTAAGTTTTTACAATTAGACAAAGTTGCCAACTAAGGACCCTCCTTGTTATCATAAAATCTCTAAAAATGTGATCTTGACTATGTTGAAATACCTTTTTAATTTAGCTTTGGATACATTGCGAAGAAGGAGCCACTGAATTAATACCAAGATCTGTCTGTTTGCTTGCAATTGATTTCTACCCTGATAAATGCTTCTGTACTTTAGTGGTTTGTAGCAAAAAATCATTTCTACCATTCACTTTTTTGTACAGCTTTCTATTCAAGAATGGTCTATGCATGGTTGTACTATAAGGTTTCATAAATATTTTCAAACAGGTTTTATGCTGAGTTTTCAAAAACTGTTTTTACTGATGCAAACACAATACCCCCGTCTGATGGCAATTAGCAACTTTCTCACAGCAACCAAAGCCCTGAAGACTAAACAGCAAGGGAAGCCTTCCATTTGTATTTCTAGAAGGTTGGTTTTAAGACTGACATGAGAATCATAAGACTACAAGAAGAATAAACATGGGAAATTATTTGGGAACCACAGATTGTTATGGAAAAATGCTCAGGATACTTCTCCCTCCTATCTTTGTCCAACAGACATTTGCTATTTGTGCATTGCAAGTTGGAAAACCTTGATATTGCTGCAGTCTGGACTGAAAAGGACCACTCACACACCACCAGCATGTGCCAAGAGCAGTCGTGTCTGAACCACATCCTTGTGGACACCAGACCCATGGGGACATGAGGATTATCGGGTTGTGTCTTTTGTGGAGAGGATCCCGAAGAGGTGAAGGAAAGGGAGGCTGCTCATCAGCTCCGTGTGTAGCTGTTTTATCTTCCTCAGCTGAATACACTCCCGTGACAATTTTTCCATTTACACTGAAGCGCTTCCAAGTTGCTTGTTTTGATTCGCTGGGCTGTAAATCAACCCCAGTGCAATTTTAGACCCTGTTTTTTGCTCTCCATGCAATTACAGTGGCTCATTATAATAGAGAATGGGTACTCCAGCCAGATTTAGCAGGATGAAAACTAGGAAATCACAAAACTATCTGGACACCAGCTTTCAATCTCTGAGTATTAAATTAAGAAAACATTACTATGTACAATCAATTTAGATTCCTTATCTTACTCAATTTTAACGGTGTTTACACTCAAAAATATGCTAATGCTTTAGTTTTATGAGCGTAGTATATCAGCTTTTACTCTTTTCTCATCTACATTTTCCTATTGATCGAGAAATCTGAGCATGGAGTAGATAGATTCATGAATGACAGGTCTCAGTGTCACTTGCCTTGCATTTCAATTTCTTTTCTGTCTTTCTGTGACAAATTTATATAGCCCCTGAAATCAAGGTGAGCTTTAGGTTTCACATATATATGGCTTCCAAGCTGTGTGCCTAATGGCCAGCCCTGTGTTTATGTGTGCAGTTTACCCAAGTAGTAGTAGTAATAGCCAAATGATTCATTCCCCAAACAGACTCTAGAGTCATTTTACATTATCCTACCTAATCATAGAAAATTAGGTGAGTTAAAAGTAAAATAAATTAAATTAAAAACAGTATTAAGAGTGAGGACCAACTTCTTGTGAAGAAATAGAATCATGTCAATAACTCATGTCCTTATACCTGCTCTCTGTTTCTTCATGCTCTCAAGTTTAGTACATTATTTTCCTCACCCCACAAAGCTGTAATATTCTCACAGTCCTTTGGTACAAGTCTAAGTCCTACTGCTAATTGTCAGTAAACCTAGATTTTTCTTTTCTCATCTTCTTTCCAACATTTTATCTATCTGGTTTCCCTTGCCACAGCACCAAAAAAAAAAACAAAAACCAAACCAACAACAACAACAAAAACAAACAAACAAACAAACAAACAAACAAAAAAAAGACAAACCAAAAAACCCAAACCAAACCAACTAAAAAACCCACCAAACCAAAACCCAATCCAATGGAATATGTCATGGCTTTTCCCATACATGCCACATAAAATTCAGACTGCTTCTGTCAGTCTCTCATCGCACAGCTCTCCTTTCCTTAAGCAGAATACATTGGTCTTGCTGTCTCCTTCTATATCACAACAGCTTACAAAATATATTTTTGCCCCTGCTTTCTCATTCTTCATACTTTGAAGCATCCACTATGAACAGGAGAGAGTTTGGTGAGTTCTTCAGATACTCATCTGCACTATTTCAAGCTTCTGTAGAAATGATTTTGACTTTGCAACAAAACTAGAATAAAATAACAACTATTTTTTATTAATACATACATTTCATCACGACTAATGTGCTGATGCATCCAAAGATGTTTCAGCTGCATCATTATAACATTTCAGTGATCTATCTGGCCTTCTCAAGTTATGTCGTCCCAGGAAGATAATAAAATAATAAAGTAGATTATAGAAATAACCTCAGTACAAACAGGTAATATGACTCTCATCTTTGTTTTATTTTGAAGCAGTTTGGCAGTGCCTGGCAACTAAATGCCATGAAACTAAGGTGTGGTTCTCAAGAGGAGCATGGAGGCAGGCCAGCAGGAAACAGACATTCAATACTCAATAAAAATAGGTGAAAGAAACACGGAAAATCAGGGATTTGCTCTTGTGCCTCTTCGTGTAGTTTACATCTGGGAAGTTTTGGTTGTGACAACAGATTCTTTTTCTGTGTTACATGGAAACCGGAATTATCAGATACCCAAAGTTTATACAATCACTTGAAATAAAGTTCTCAAAATGCCACATATTTAGCCAGATGTAGCGGAACACAGTTTTATTTTCCAAGTGCTGCAGTGCCCTCGGGGAAGTGAAGACAGATGCTTCCTTATCTTAGTGCATTGCCTTACGTAGAAAGTTAATAACTACAATAGTATCAATATATCACCATCTTAAAAACACTTGAAAAGCTGTGCAAGATTTAATTTTTTTCCCCTCATCCATCTGAAAACCATGTCCCAAACCCACAAAATTATTACCTAGCCTGTCACTGGAGAAAAAATAGATAAAACACATTCCTAACACTTGCATTTGTAGGGAAGGCCTCATGATCACGAAGCATTTAGTTTCCAGAGTCAGCAGGCAAATTAAATTGTTTGACTTTAATATCAGTGTCACGATCTTTTATTTTTTTAATCAGCCTAAGTTGGCACAAGTGCTGATGGAAGCCAGAACCTGCAAGTTTCATCTCTATTAGTAAGTGCTTAGCACACTAAAACGATGAAGCATACACTGGAAGATGCTCAACATTGTTTTAACTGAGTTTGAGGCAATTTAGTAGGAAGAAAACCAGATCCAAACCCCAGGTTCTGACAAGAAGGATGTTTGTGGCTGTGTATCTGGTGGCTCTCAGCCCTAAGGATATATATTTTTACTGTAATTCTCAATTGCATGGGAAACACATAGGGGTATCAGGTAAACAGCTGCTGTTTACCAGATGTTTGCTGCTCCAGAGACAAAATCCAAGCTGTATTTGGCAGCAGAGGAACTGGCTGAACTTAGAGCAGAATTTTTGATAGATCATTGTTCAAGAATTTGCAGAAAAGGATATGCAATTTGTAAGAGCTCTCTGCAAACAATCTATTGAATTAAAGCAATGGGATTTTTTGAAAGGCCTGTGTCTTCTAACCCCACATTGACCTGAATCATACTTCCCCCTGATGCTTTCTTATTATTTCACTTTTACTTTAACTGCATCAGAAAGTACCTTCACACTTCCCAAAAATAAAGTCAGATCAGATCAACTTGCATCAGACTGCAAATTTAAGTTCCTACTCATGTAGGCATAGTGCTTACATGTCATCTTAAATCATCTGGTGCAATATACACATCAACATAATATAAATGTATCTGACTAAAAGTTAAAAATTCATGTAGCTGTGTTTCTAAAATCTGTGCCTACAAAATTAAAGAGTTAGTCTGCAGAGATTTGCATGCTGGAAGATGATCTCTATTTCTTAGCAAAAACAGTTCTCTCTCTTCATTTCATTAAGATAAAAAAGGCAAAAAATCCTCATGTTAGTTTGCAGCTGTTTTTAAAGAATTTCCTCTATCTCTAATGAATGCAATATTATTTTTCGAATGACACAGTAGAGTGCAATTGCTCTTAAGAAGTATGCAGCTAAAAAACTTGGAGCTATTTCATAAACAGGTAGGGAAAAAAAAAAAAGCGAGGTTTAGGTCATTAGTAAGACTAACAGCTCTGGGACCATGACACTTCGTCTATCATTTAAGGAGAAATTGCAGTAATTATGTGGGCCCAGAGGGTTTCTGAACAGTACCCTATTTACCTAGGTCAGTGGTGCCTGTCCAAGCTCCACATTCATGAGCCATTTACGACTACATTCATTAGGGCATAATTACTCAGCTGAGAGTGCTTAATGATTTGTTATTATTCAGAAAGACAACACCATTGAGGCTGCTGGTTATGGCAAGTAGTCATCCCAT